>OW203762.1:40276152-40463261 GCA_934045905.1 Leuctra nigra
TTGTTGGCTGACCAACAGCCAATCCGTTTTGTTCAAATATCGTTTTATGTTTTGTTGGGTGTACAGCTGCCTCGTTATGTTCTGATAAAAGCCAGTGATAAAACCAGTCTTGCAAATCATCCCTCTGTATTCAAATATCTACATTTTAAGCAACTTATACTACATCTGTGTACGGCTGGTAGTCGCGATAGGGGGTAAGTTTTATCATAACATAACGAGTTGTCTATTATATGTCCAAAACTGAATGCAGATAAACCAAGTGTAATGTTTAGATAAAAATTGATATTACAATGATAGACAATACGAATATAACTCAGCGCACATTTAGGTAACTCTTATTCGTTTACAGCATCAATCACCAATTAGGTTTACTTAGTAGGCAATACTATTGAAATAATGAACAGCGCTTTTGGTTTCCTTGAAGATTTGGTTTTACTTGGCGACCGACGTATGAAAGTCAACAAACTTTCAACATTTTACCCAAAGTCAATAATTCATCCACACTCGTCATGTATTTAATGGCGGGCTCTTGTGGATAAATATGTGAAAAGTCTAAAGAATTTCCCAAACAGGTTTGCAACATATGTGGACTGCATAATGAAACACCAAGAAGGCGTTGGTTTTACTTGTCATAACAAAGACAAACATTTTCCCAAATATGCAGTTTTCTGCGGTTATTCAGTGCTTCACTTGTAGATTCAATAGCATAGCGAAACAAAGGAGACCACATTATTTTATTTAGGTCAACAAGCCGTATTTACAGGAACAGTAATAAGATAATTTTAAAATTATGAATACCTACTACCTAGTACCCAAGGAAGGTCTATTCTACTAGGTATGCTCATAAGCGATTATGCCCGAGGCTCTAGCGAAGTCATCGGCAGTGATCTATGGTCCAGTAGCAGTGAATTATTCAGTTAATTATATCAGTTGGCTATGTAAACAAACGCAGGGTGAATAGTTGACCGAAACTTGGGCATTGATAACCGCGGATGACGTCACTAGAGCCTCGGGATATAATCGCGTATATCTGCTTATAAGCATTATAGAATTGACCTTCCTTGCCTAGTACCTACAAATTTACTTTCCTTGAGTATACTTCACTTGACATCTCTACAACTTTGTCAAAATGAATGTTAGTCATTATTTTCACTTTTGGCATTCAAGAACGACTTGACCTTGAAATAGAGTAGAAATTGTGTCTCTTGTTTTGCTATGCACATTGGACATGGTTGTGCGTGCTATGAATGACCATTGGTGTGCAATGTATAAATGTACATACATAATCAATCAGCTTCTGGACGGCATCCGATGGCGTGGAGATGGCAGGTGAGATTGTTCTTCCAGAGAATTGAGGTTGCCAGGTGAACTAATGCTTCGGGTCTTCATGGACGTTATCGGTCATGCCGTAAAACTTAGGCTGAAAAAGATATGGCAATTTAAAACTCATTGAAATTAAAACCTAACCCACACAATACAATGTACGTAGTATTCGTAATCAACTTTACAATAAATAGAATAGACAACAGCTCTTGCTTTGGTTTCTTGCATTGAAGTTTGAACATTCAAAAATTTAAGAAAAAATGTATTCTCCAATTTTTGATTATACACAATCAAAAAAATTTATTTTGACAGCCCCCTTTACTTAGGCTAGCTTTCACTAAACTGACAACCCAGTTCCTCCTATTTAATTGAAATTTGATAGACAACTATTGTTCAACATACTCACCTACAATAATCAATACCAATACCTAATGATATGTCTACCTAAACTTTGCTCTTAGTGCCCATATTACAATTAGTAGAAGAGCTTTAATAAACTGCAGCCAATGTAGCCTGAGGTTAATTAAAACTGAAAAAATAAGCTCTGGAATGAAGCTAGTAATGGCAATACACTACATTTCCAACTAGCTGTAACTTAAGGGAGGACTAAGGTGAAACTTTTAGATTTTTCACATATTTTCACATTTTTTTTTTAATTTATATTATCATTGATATGTAAATGTATTTTAATTAAATGTTTCCAAAATTTAAAAAATAAATAAAAATTTGCCCTAAAAAATATTTTGTGTTATTTCGCAACGAGGCGGTTTTCAACAATTTGTAATAGTTTTGATAGTATTCAATAAAATTTTGAATTTCAAAATCTTGGGAATACTGCTGATTTTTTTATGGAGAAAGAATAAATTAAAAATTTTAATAAAAATAAATGTTTTACATATATTTTCTTTATATTATGCATATATATTGTCAGGCTTTAGAGGGGTTTTTCTCCATTACCTGTTTTAACACAAATTTATGATTTATTTTTTATCCTACTTCGACAAATCTTGTCCAAATAGACCAAAACATAAACTAGAGGCGCCCTCAAAGTGAACTAAAAAAGGGCGTGTCACTATGTGTGACCACTCTTAAGTGCGCATGTTCCAAGTCACTTAAATGTCAATCTTAATGAGTTCAGTAAAAGTTATAATTACATCGCGAAATAACAGAAATTGATGCTTACCTCAGTGTCAACATTCAAATACAATCGGCATATTTCATTTCAGCACATATTCATACACATTCTTGTGAAAACTAGATGTCTATTCACCAAAATAACCATTTGACACACGCATTTGTTTTTGAATCAGAAAAGGTTCAGAAGACTGTGATAAAAACAAATGCGTTTGTCAAATGGTGATTTTGGTGAATAGACATCTAGTTTTCACAAGAATGTGTATGAATATGTGCTGAAATGAAATATGCCGATTGTATTTGAATGTTGACACTGAGGTAAGCATCAATTTCTGTTATTTCGCGATGTAATTATAACTTTTACTGAACTATCGTTATACGATTGCGGATTGACATATAAGTGCCTTGTCTGAATGTCACACATAGCTGGAAGAGAAAATGGCGGATTGGGCATGTGCGTTTAGTTTATGTTTTGGTCTATTACTTGATTTTTTTGTGAGTGTTCCATGGGGCTCTGATAAAAACTGGTCATATCACTTTCTTGATATCATATCAGACAATTCAGAAAAAAAATAAACAATGCCTTCATGTTAGAGTAAATCATGGTAAAAAAATATCAAGGTGTAAATAAAATCATAATTTGAAAAAAAATTTGAATATTTAAAAAGTGATATGACCAGTCCCAGCTACATTTGTCAGCTACATTTTAGTGGAAAAAATTTAAAAAATGACGTATATTGTTGGAGTAGCACGAAATATAAATTTCATTGTTGTAAAATGAGTAATTTGTTAAATATTTACCTCCATTGTTAAAAAAATATTATTTTTTTATATTTAGTTTTTTTTTATATATATATTTTTATATATTTTTTTTTATATTTTTTATAAATATTTATATATTTTTTTTTTATATTTTTTTATATTTAATATAAACGCCAGGCGTGGCAAGCCGGTTTCCAGGAGTCCTGCGGCCCTAGTGTTGGTGGGAATACCCATTAAATTGGAACCAGGGATGGATTATTATTATTTAGTTTTGACAGTATGCTTACAATGTGCCAAATTTGAAGTCAATAAAATAATTATCAACAAAGTTAGAGTTTTCACCTTAGTCCCCCCTTAAACTCCACTGCAGAAAAATCGGTGTATTACCATTATATACTGCAATTTAATTATGGAGCTGATTTCCTCAATTTACATTAACCTCAGGCTACATTGACTGCAGTTTATTTAAGCTATGCTGCAGTATATATGATAATACACCACATTTTCCGAAGTGGAGCTTAAGTACACTGAAGATTAAGATTAATAAAAAATGGTAATTACTTATTAGTAATATACAGTAGCTCATTAAACCAAACAAAAGACAATTTGACATTACACAAACAATTTGATCACTTCACTGATAGCCCTATCAGTTAAATTAAGAAAACTTCAACAGAATAATTCATTCTTCATATTCTTCATAAAATCGTCTTGATTGGGATATTTCATCATGTAGGTACCTACTAGTTTATTTCTAGGTAATGTCAACAGTTTCGATTCATATATTTGAACCTTCTTCAATCCATACCTATTCACATTCTATATTCATGATACATTTATGAAGAATACAAAGAATTCAAAGAGCTAATGCAAACAATACAACACAAACACTCAATGCACTCGTATTAGTATTCCTGTATGACCAGTGATTAATTTGGGGTACACTTGGGCAGACACATCCCCTCACTCTTTTTTCAGGATGGATGCCGTCCACCCCTTATTTTATTTCTCATGGAAAGTAAAAAATTGCTTAAAATTGAGTACAAATCACGTAGAAAGGCACCATGACCAGCATTGTATTCGGGGGGGAGGGGGCTCCCCCAAACCACCCATTGTTTTCGTAAGCAAATATGCTTCCCCTGACAATCGCCCAGCCTCCGCCCTGTTATTATTTTACAAATTAACCACTGTGTATGATGAAGTATGATGGTTAAAAAACTCATAAACAGCTGGTCTAATTATTGTTGTCAAAGAACATACAGAAGACTTCATTTAGAACAATTGATCTCGGATGGCTCCAGTTGGCAAAACTCTTGGTTCCACATTGACTAAGGACAATAAAGAACTGATTTAGTAAAACTTGCAAATCTGGATGGGCTAGGTACATATTTCAAGTTCCACTTGTCCTTACAAAATAAAAAAAAACCTTCTATTTGTTTTAAAAATATGTAAAAAATTAATATTCAATCATTGATACTTTGCCACAGTGGAGGCCGCTCCCTAAGGGCTCTTGGGGAACAGCCCCAGCTACATTTTCTCCTTCAGAGGTACCTACTCAAATGAAATAAACGTACTTAAGGGCGGTCATATATTTTTTCCCGACAACGGGCGGTTTGGAGGGGTTTTAGAGCGAAATACAAAATATAAATTGCCATATTTGGCAAACGGTTATGAATATTAAAAAAGCAAGAAAGAGGTGACATGTATCGAACCTTTATCTACATTTTCATCGCTTAGGTTTAAAGTATGACAGTAAGCGATGCAAATGTAGATAAAGGGTCAATACATGTCACCTCTGGCTTGCTTTTTTGATATTCATAACCGTTTGCCAAATATGGCAATTTATATTTTGTATTTCTCTCTAAAACCGCTCCAAACCGCTTGCCACTCCAATTGGCGATACAATGTAGGGGCATTCTCTGGTATTTTGAACTCAAGTTAGGTAAATTTCAACTGATATGAAACCCATGTTATTATATATCATTGTAAAGGGGACAGTTCAAGCTATCTGATGAAATGAAAGAGAAGATTAAAAAAAAATCCCCCAAAAAATATGCCCGTTAATGTATACAAATATTCAAAACTGCGGTTGCGACAGGACAAAACATTTTTGATAGTTACCCATTTCCAAATAAAAAATTTAATGAAACAAAAATTCTTGTAACAATGTGGGGATATATACTTTAATTAAAAAAATATATTATCATAAAATTATTTTTATTTTCATTCAATAAAAATTTATTTGATGGGAAGCATCTGCGTAAACAGCGATTATTGGTCATTGTGATTTTGCAGTAGCTACAAAAGTTACCTGAGGCCACTGATTATTTTTTTCCCCTTAATATATATGTTAAGGATGAACATATATTTTTTTCAGAATTTTCACTTTACTTAATTAAATATGGCACGCATTTTAATTATGTCCTGTCCGCAACCGATTTGGACAGGACATTACTTGCGTATTTCGTTTACCTTGAATTAAAAGGAAATTTCTTTCTTTCAAGGCCATCTCTTTATTTAAAATAATTCCACCCAATGCCAACATGTCCAAGTATGTAGTAGGTTTCAGTTCAGGTGTGATCTGGTTATCAATAATTTGTTTGTATCGGTGGTACAAGCGCTCGGAGCCTCGGCCGTTTTAGAAAATTAAGAGAGAAAAATTGTTTAATAAGTGGGTGTTACTCTGACAGGATGTTCACATAAACAGTCTGATTGTATATTAGTAGTACTTTTCATTTTTGCTTCGTGCTTTGTTAATTAGGCGCCGGTTACTCAACAAAACCGCGCAAAACTATGAAATTTCCGATACGAATGGAGACCATACCCGTAAACCAATTGATCTCTAATTTTAATCATGATTAGATAAAAGACAAACTCAGGGTTACCACTTGGCACATTTTTTAAATTAAATTTCGTACGGCACCCAGCGAGACAAGAAAAAATACCCTTTTTTTCATAAAAAATCATTATTACTACATAATTAACAAAACAAAAAATTAAAAAGTGCCAAGTGATAACCCTAAGTTTGTCTTTTCTAATCTTGACTTAAATTTCAAATCATTTTGTCAACCCATGTTTTCTCCAATCGTATCCAAGAAAGTGCCTGCAACAAGCGGCAAAATCGCTCGCGCTTGCACCACTTAACGCTGAAGTCTGGACAAGTATTAGACATTGCATCAGGCACCATTTTAGTCAAGTATTTGTTTAAGCCCATCAATATCATTAAATAAATTCGTGGCTATGCAAAAGCCATTAATTGAAAATATCAAGAAAGTCGTTCCTCTCAGTTCTTCCGAGCGACCCTCCAACAATGAGTTCCGCTCGATTTTTTGGATAGGGCGAAGAAGTTTCAAAATTAATACATCGCATTATTAAAAATCTATACATTCTTGATAATTCACTTAATTTCATCATTCTATCCCATTGTATAAAGGCATTAATATTTAATCACTAGGTAATTACGCATTGTTCCGCTTCATTTTTGCTTTCTTCAAAATAATATAATTATCTTGGATTCTTTACTTTTCCTATTAATATCATATTTTCTGAGCTCATAACTATGCAACTGCAAAAGTGTGAACATTCAACTGAATGCAGAATGTAAATTAAGGCTAGTTACACATGTTAATCATTTGTGTCCTGTCCGCAACGTCCTGTCCGCAACCGAGACCAACATTTAAAAAATATTTTACCAAGTCCAAAACAATGATAAAAATACACAGTTTGCGAAATATCATTTAGAATAGATCAATTGAACTAACTAGCAGATTTTTTTTTTTTTAAATGTTTAATTCAATAGAAACTTATGTTGAACTTTCCTCTCTTAAAAACACGATTCTATTGCGTCCTGTCCGCAACCACTAATTAAGTGCAATTATTTGCTTAAATTACAAAAGAAAGTAAATAAAACTGAGCTCATGTTATTGACCAGTGAAAATGCTATAGGTAAATGTAAAAAAGTATACATTTTGATACACTCAGTATCTTGAAAATTGCATTCAAAGTTATTAAATGTCCTGTCCGCAACTTGCGCGATACCAGAGAATGCCCCTGTACGCTTATAGGGCAAATATTATGTGCCCAGCATTACTAGCATAGGAGATCTACAGGAATTACTACCCATTCGGAAAGAGCTGCCAGGACCCTTATTCTAAAACTTTACTTTTGTATTCGGCCGAGCCGAATCTGATTCGTCCCGGATCAGATTCGTGTGTTCCCAATTCGGCTGAACCGAATATGATTCCATTTCGTATTCTACAACAGCAAACGGATCGGGACGGGCTATTCTCACGAAATAATGCATTTATAGCAGACTCTTGTTTTACCGACGTATCGGTAACCAATGAGAATAGAGAATTTTGATCACGGTGTACGGAACATACTTCACACATTGGTTTGATTGTCATTTGTCATTTTATCAACTCTCCGTGTTTGACACATCACATAACATTCAAAATGAAGCAGGAAATTATTACGAAAGTATGTAATAATATTATGTATATTTCAAACAGTTATTGGACGATTATTTGAAGAAATAACAGTAAATATACACACATTAATAATTATTGGTAGAGTTTAGTGCCCAAATAACCTAACTTTTATCCCGATCCGGCAAGCAAACAGCTGACGAATCTGATCCTGTCAGACACGAATCGAATCCGGGTCGCCATTTTGAATATTGTCTTGCAGAATACCAATATCTCGGATTCGTCTCTCACGAATTCGATTCGGGACGAATACGGAAAATTTTTAGTTTTAGAATAAGGGTCCTGGGAGAGGTTCTGATCATGGTAGTCGCATGCCCTACGGAGTGTTTTAACATGGTTTAAATACTGTTGATGTCAAGTGATCGTTCAAGTTTTCCGTAGTCGAGACTGTTGAACACCCTTCACACTAGCTACTTTATCATTTAACAAACATTTTCGTTTCATATAGAATAATATAGGGTTATACAGTTTAAATTTGTAATTAATTGTAATCCAGTTAAATGACAAAACTAGCAACACATAGTAACTAACTACTAATTGCATGTTGGTTGCAAATTATATTGTGAATAGTGGAGGGAAATAAATTATTCATCAAGCATAGGGCTCCCATCCGTACCGTTTTTGACGGGACAGTCCCTTCTTTTGAGGTAGTGTCCCATTGTCCCCACAACATTTTAAAAACCCTGTATTTGTCCCGTTTTTCTAACAAGTCAAAAATCCCGCCCATTTTCATTCAAATGCACTCTGCATCGATAATAAATATAATAATAAATATCATCTAAATCATGATTGTCATTGACTTCCTTTGGTTTATCAAGGTTTATCCCTCATCTTTTATACAAAACCAACGTAACCTCTTTGGAGACATTTAAAATAGGTAGGTAATAGGTACATGATAATAATTAGTAGGTACCTTACCTATTCAAGGAAACAAAACTACGCACGTTCAATAAAAAGAAACACAATTTATTTCCTGTCAAAAGTGCGTAAAATTGCTCTAAATCATGTTATGAATTTCAAATTTTTCCCGGGGCTATGCGCCCCGGACCCGCATTTAGCTGGGAGGGCACCCCCACAGACCCCCCATTGTTGTCGCACGGGATTTTATATCTGGAATTTTTTGTCCCTCTTTTTCACATTTAGATTATGGGAGCCCTAATCAAGCAGAACTACATGTGGGAGGGTGGTCTCGTATATAGTGAGGCAAGGCGAAAACAATAATGTGGAAGACATGACAGTAATGTGGGCTAGGCTATGTTGTGCGAGCCTTCAATTTTGAAGTCGAACCAAACCCGAACTGTTCAAAACTGTGAATATCTATTCAAATAATGCTTGTTGTACTGAGGAGAAAATAAATTTAACACAAAGCAATGGAATATTGGGGTTTCTGTTTCGCTATCATTGGAAAAACACCTATCCTCCTGTTGCTAGCAATACTTTCTCAGTGTCTTCAAGTGATGAAAATTCAAACAAAGGTTTAAATTCACACATAAATTGGACAAATAAATTTAAAAATATTGCTAAAAAGCGCCAAAACATCGGAAAAGGTTCGAAAATGAGACCTTTCGGCGCGATTCATTTCCACAACCCTAGTGTCTTAACATTACAAAAATTGCATCAAATCAAACCCATAAAATGGGCCATTACAATACCCCGACTAAAATACTACCCGGACCGGAATGAAAATAAGTGGTTAGTCTAAAGGTAAGTTACAGATAAGTTAATATGATTCAAGAGGGAGGGGTCTTGTCGTATTGTGTTTTCCAATGTTTTGGCGCTTATAAGCACAAGAGTACCCACACAGGACCCCTCCCTCTTGTTTATTCGGGCGATTCCACTGCACCGTGTGTGACATTCGCACGCCAAATTCTCAGTTTAAGTAGTAATTCTGGACAAAATAATTTTTTCAGAATAATTTGAAGATAGCACAATTGTAGATTGAACATTTCTCTATGGATATACACTTCATTCTGTTTATGAAAATGTTTTATTTAAAAGTTATAGATTTTACAAAATGCGTAACGTGGGTGACATGATAGAAATGAGAGTTCGTATATTTTGAGTTCGAGGTACATTTCCTGTTAGTCCATCGCCCAGGTGGCAAGAGCTGCCCCCCCTTGCGGACGCATGGAGACAACACTTTTTCGAAAGATCGTTAAATTTGAAGTATAATTTAACTTGTCTGCACTTTGACGCCTGGTAGGTGCGGTCAGGGGGGGCCCAAAAATTCAAAATTAGACAATATTCCAACCAAAATATCTTTTGATGCAAGCACACGACTTAAAATTAGGTTTCAAATCCAAAATCAACAATAAAAAATCTGAAAAAAATAGTGTGCATTTTTTTGTGTGACCTTGAATAGCAAAGGTAGCCAATTATTGGGAAATTTTGGAAATAAAGTAAATCACAAATGAATAAATATTTTTGAACACTCTTTGCAGGAATTTACTTCTATGATACAGTCTACAAATTTTATTTCCAATTATTTTCTGTGAGATCTTGGACTAAGAAATTGATGATCCCCCATATACTCATAGTTTTTACTATTGAAATAGTTTGGTTTAAAAATTCTAGTGTCACTTTCATAATTTTTTGTGAATGTTCAGTTTCTGTGGAATCGCCCATTCATCAAAAAGTGCCCCCCCCCCCCCCCCCCTCCTAGTATAAATTCAAGCCGCATTAGGTTCTTCGAAACAACGGACATTTTAGAAGATAGGACTCCCAGTAGCACTTCATCTTATAACTATCTTTGAATTAGTGTAGGTCCTATTTTACAACACTCATGTACTTAAAACTAATAAATACCCCAATCCATTCCCTACGCAAAATTATAAGGCAAACACTCTATGCTATGGTGGATGTGTTGGTAGGTAGGTTTGTGAATAATTATAAAAGTGTGGAAGACAAAATATAAGACAAGTATGGAGTGCAAAGAAACTAACCAATGCTTGTCCGGCATTTTTATTAGTTCCTGGCAGCATGCAATAGAAATTATTCATAATTAATTATCTTAGTTTTCACCTCAAAAGTAGCCAGAGAATATGACATTGTCTTATTGGTGTACCATGTGTACAGTAATAATAAGTATCTTCATATCATAGGCAAGTCATTCTCATTAGTCAGTACATTTGGTAGTGGTGAATACTATCAGGATTTCCCCACAGATTGTTCCCAGAGATCTGAATGAGTCAAAACCACATGATAAAAACCAATAGTAGAGTAGGATGTGGTTTCAGATAATTGCACGAGATTCAATTTTCATAAAATATTCAGGCGATAGACCAATTCAAAATTGATTGGGCTGGCTCTGGCTTCTAAAGAATTGCTTTCAGTTGGGTATTCATATCTATATAAGGTGGCTGGGTCGATCGACCATTTTTTCAGATAGTATTCAATTTTGCTGTACTCTCTCATAGGTATATCCCCTAAACAACACGTCAAAAAATAAATTACTTCCCGTGTCTAGTTTTCGAGATAGGCGAATAAGTAAGAAGTATTTTCGCCATGTTATCTTAATGGCAGGTTTGAAAAATTTGCTACAAATAAAGATTTTATTTTTTATTTAATTGGCTCGATAGATTTTCAAGAAACCTATATATAAGAAAGAATCTTTGATCTATTTACTTTCATAAAAAAAATATAAACCAATATCATCGTGTATCCGAAGTAGGAAGATAAGAAAAGAGCTTGGGGTTGAAAGATTGTTGTTCAAGCTGGGAAGAGAGAGGCTTAGGTGGTTCGGCCACATGAAGAGGATGGGAACCGATCGAGTGCCAATGCGGGTGTTTGAAGCGGCTACAGTGGGAACTCGGAGAGTGGGACGACCAAGAGACAGGTGGAGTGGACTGATCAAGGAGGATGTGCTGGAGAGAGGAGGAAGGTGGAGTGAGTTGGAGGCTGAGAGACAGTGGGAGGACAGAACACGGTGGAAGGCATTTGTGGAACAGTTAGAAGTGGAAGAAGAAGAGGAGGAAGAAGAGGAGGAAACGCCAGGCGTGGCCAGCCGGTTTCCAGGAGTCCTGCGGCCCTAGTGTTGGTGGGAACACCCACCCCCTGACCCATTGAATTGGAACCAGGGATGGATTATTATTATTATCATTGTGTGCTAAATAAAAAGTTATAGGCGATTCAATTCAAAATACTACGGGATAGCTCAAGGTAGTTAGAAGGCACTAAATGCCTTACTAAAGATACCTTGACTTTTCTTGAAAGTAAACTCTAGGTGAAAACTCAGCAAGCTCAGCCATCATGATTCCGCACAAATTCAAATTTCCAAAGTATGATGTTGCCATATATTGTACCGTACATTATTGGTAAAATTATAGAAAAATCTTCAATATCCAATTCAATACTACTAACTTCTTTGGGGCAATAATACTGGTCTAAATAATAAGATAACGTATAAATACCATTTACCTAAATGTTGTCTATTTCAACTACCCAGTATATTATAAAAGTAAATTATATGCTAAAAGAATTTATAAACGTGATTTTTTACACAAATAAATTAGTGAAAGCTCTCCAATACTTCAGAAAACCGATCGATCCAGCCACCTTAAAGGGTTCCATTGTAAAACATGTGAATAGAAATTTGGATAATATTAATCTATCATGAATGTGATTATTTAGGAAACCAGATAAAATCGGATTTTTTTTGAAATGGTAATCTAGTACAGGTACATATAAAAGATTGGTTTTGTCACCTGACCTCATCATGTGTGCCATCAGCTTGAGTCCGATTACCAGCATCATCATCATCATCGGAGTCATCTTCTCCCGATGAACCGGAACCCTTGGAATCTGAAATAAATGTTATGTAGGTACAACTTAATTTGGTGGTGAAATTTGTCAAAACACCCTCGTTTTTAGTACATATCCGAAAAAGCATAGACTCATTCTCATTTCTATTCTTCCATAGCGTTCGACTGACATCTATGGACACTTTCTGCTCCAGAGTCCAGACCATCCCCACTCCACCTTGCTGGTGGAAGTGCAAAATGGTGCAAGAATATAGGTACACTCCCAGTGAAAATTACTATAGATTCTATATTTTATATAGAATTTCTATAGCTACACAGAATATAATCCTGGAAGTGTATTTCAAATGGATGTTTTGGTTCCTAGGTACTCTGCAAGAGCAGCCAATGAGTCTTACCTTTGTTCAATGAGTTGTCCGCAGAGCCCGCCACATGAGCCTTGGCTCGAGAGAGTGTGTCGTAGCAATTGAGACAGACCCGCAGTTGCTTGGAGGATTGATTTGGCAGCAGATACTTCTTGCTGGAGCAAGGGCCACAGACGACAGCTCCACACTTTCGGCAGTGGTGCTAAAACATAAGATCGAAGGCACGGAATATTAGATTGGTACTTAAATTGAACAAGCTACCTTACCTACTTCTGATTGCCTGATGTAGTAATGTTAGTGAATTTGTCATGAGAGCAATTCTATTTCCATAATTTGGAAATATTTTCAAATTTGCAATCACTGCAAAAGTGTGTCGTGTATCTAGACCAGCAGTCGCCAACCGGTGGTCCGCGGACCACTGGTGGTCCGCGAGAAAATTTTGGTGGTCCGCAGAGAAATTTGGAAGTTAACTTTTAAGTCTCCATGCAATTTATTTAATTTATAAAAATGGCAATTCAATACAAATGTACTTAATTTGGATATGTTTCAATACGTATAATAATGCCTTTAATGCCAAACCTATAAGAGTCATTTTAACCGCTTTTTCTGGAAAAAAAAGTTGGCTGAAATAGCGTAGAAACGCGCCAAATGACTTCCTGAAAACGAAAAATTTCCGGGGCTAAGCGCCCCGGACCCGCTTGAGGCTGGGGGGCCCTCCCCCCAGGCCCCCATTGTCTCCCTCACCAATCGTATTTCCTGTCATACGTATTTTACGCGCCTAAGTGGTCTGCGAGATATCAAATTGTCATATAAGTGGTCCGCGAGGTCCAAAAGGTTGGCGACCGCTGATCTAGACATCTAAAAAGAATATTAATGTGATAATTTATCACTACTAGTTTAGAATCTTACCCTTCTATTTAATACCGTGAACTGTGTTTTCTTGCAATGCATGCAGACTGTAGCCTCGTTATCTGGTACCCAAACAGCAGCATGTGTTTCCACAGCTTTCTTGCCACTTTTCCGAAGTAAGTCCTCGATGCATTTATTTATGTGGGCCATCCATTCTTGTTTCTCCGTTGATGTCGCTGCATACACAGCAAACGATTTTGATGACGTTCTAATTAACCAGCCATTTCGAAGCTGACCTTCATCATCCAATGACTCCAGCTTCACCTCTTCTAATGGAATGATGTGTTGTTTGTTGTACTGAAATTGTGGTAGGTTGTAAGTTAATTGTTACTTCTCAATGACAAAAAATTCTGTAAATGCATTGACTTTGATTCATGCCAATTAAGGTAGGCAAGAGTACACAAACTACAATATCTAGTAGATAGTATGATGGTATGGTATGGTATGATGCTTAAATTATTTTTGGCATGCATCAACTAAAGTCATCCGCAGTCGATCTGTGGATTGGAAAAGGGTATTTTTACTTTCCCGTCCCCTACTTTACCTGCGTGCGCACCATGCCCCATTGTTCATGCCTAGCCTTCTCTTGGGTTGAGCTCGCTAAGGGGTTCGTAAAATACCTGTTTTTCAAGAAAATCCCAATCCACAGATCGACTGCGGGTCACTTTAGGTACCTAAATTACTTGGTAGTCAACAGGTAAAATCATTTGTAGGTAGGTACCTTTTTCTTATTGATAACGATATTACCATAAACCAGAATATCGTTGAAGAGGTAAAACTGTCGAGCTTTCGGTTTCTTCCGACACATTTTTGTAAGGACTCCTTCACCGACCAACACGCGACCCGGCACTCCTAGAGGCTGCCCAGAGCTTCCGAAGCAACCCTCTACCATAGCAATACGGCGTGCATTTGCCTCACTATTAACTAACAGAGAAAAATTGGCATTATGGCACTTGTAATATTACATATGAATGTTGATGACAAGTCAAGTACCCAGAAGTAGTACAAAGAAAATAGGCTCTTGTGGGTGTATCTAATAACCAAACAATTGAACCATCAGGTAAGGAGGTACAAATCTTAAATTAAATGCCTAGGTGCCTACATTCTTTATTATTTTTTGTAATTTAAAACTTAGATAGTAGGTCGTTACACTTACCAAGTCTGTCCACCATAATTTGATATTCTTCTTCGTTTACGCCTCCCAAAGCAAAGAGAACAAGACGCAATCAACTGATTGAAAATGAATCACAAAAATGTCACGGTCACTGAACATGAGCAGTGTGAAGATGGTTGAATGAGGTGTCAGGAAAATTGGTTAAAACCACGTTTATTCTTTAATCCGACTATCTTGTTTAATACCTTTATTACCCAAAATATGTTTTTTAAGTTTAAACTATCAATTATACCTTAGATTCATTTAACATTACTATAATTTATATAACTTTAATTCAATTTTAAATATTGTGATGTTGGTAGAAGTAGAATCCTCTTCGTCGACCGAATCGAACTCGGGCCATCCGAATCCGCTATCATCATATTTTCATAATACGGAGGAAGAAATTTGGAAGAAATACGCCTGCTGAAGATCTCACAAAATTATTATTCGTCTACAAAAGCGTATAGATCAACATGTTGCGGACGAGCACTATGCTAACTCAACGTAAGTCCTAGTCATTCAACAAAACATTTTAGCAAACCTAACCTAACCTTCATGTAAATGGACCAAATTCGAAATCCACAATTTTTCCATAGTTTTAGACAGTTTACTGGGGGTGGCCACTGTTATTCCTTACGGTCCTAGCTTATGGCACTACAAGCTACTCCACGCTAATCTGACCTAACACTGCTTCGTAAATGACCCCCCAGGGGTGCGATCGTGTAAAATGACAACTTCCTTGTCGAAGCGAGAAGGCCGTGAATAACATTGAGATGAGAAGCTTGTCGCTTCGACAAGGGAGTTGTCATTTTACACGATCGCAGCCCAGGACCCACATTCACGAAACTTTTTGACGGTGTTACCGGGGGCGGCCAATGTATTTCTTATGGCACTACGAGCTAACCCAAGCTAACCGCGCTTCGTGAATGAGGGCTGGGGGTTTACCTATTCTAAACGAGACGACAAGGGAATTTAGAACAGTGGTAGGGTCAGTGTCCCGGTTCTCGTCACCCTTTAGCATAATTCAGCATAAACTAATTTATAAAAACACTGTTTGTGAAATGTCACAACTTTGCTGCATTCCATATGATAAATTAGACCTTGAAGATTCATTTCTTATTGGTCATTGCTAGCAGGGTGAGCTCAGAAAAATTATTTTACAGTTTAAATGAGCAAAAAACCACTTACCCAAATCTCGTCCACTTGAGAAATTCAATGTTAAAGTGGTAGAGTATGGTTAATGGTGTATTCATGGTGGTCGAGATTAGGGACGTGGACGAGAACTGGGACACTGACCCTACTCCACCTGCGGCCCGCGGGACTGATTTTTGTGGCCCCCCAGTTGATGTTTCAAATACCTACTTATTCACAAAATGTGTATCTACACTGTGAAAATAATATTTAAAAAATAATGATATCTTGTTTCATTTGAGAGAAATTTGAGAGTTGTGTTATTATCCACGCATAAGGCTGAAAATGCGACGAAAGCTTAATGTAACTTCATACTTGTTGCAACGAAAATAAAGTTAAAAGAGTGTATTGTTTGGCGTGTGAAACATTGTTCGATTCGTTTCCTAATAAACAAGACACTGAATGAACCAGGCACGTAGGAAGAAGTAGACTGCAGGAACCTTACCTAATATCGCCAGATTTCAGTAGCACCGTGTTACTGTAGCACAACTTTTGTTTTAAAAGTTTTAGCCATAAGAGCTAACATTGTCGCCATGGCAACTAGCCGATCGTGCTACAGTAACACGGTGCTACTGAAATATTGGCGATATTAGGTAAGGGTCCAGGGTGCTAGCTGACTGACCCTCCGGCCTCCACTCTCCATAAAAAATTAAGTTTAGCGTCCCAGAATCACTTGAGGAGGGACTAGCGAATTTCCTCTTTCATGAGAAATCGTTTAAACTCTACATAAATATAGATAATTTAATTCTACACCATAATATGCCAAGAAAAAGTGGGCAAGCTGAACTAACTTCCGAGATATATCACTTCAAAGAATTGCTTTTAGCCTCTATTTTAAGTTTTAACATGGCGGCCATGCTAGAAATGATTCTCTTACCACTTCAAAATGGTTTGAGACTGACTTCCCGACATAAGAATTTTGTAAAAAACTGATATGTGGTGTATCAGATGCTCTAGTATTTTTTAAAATTTTTAGATATACATGTTCCTGAACGTTTTAATGAGCTAGGAGGGTTTTAGTGAAAATAACTTGGCATCACTGGTTGAAAGAGATGGCTCAGAGAACAGCTGTCTCTTGGCAGGTGCGCTCTGATTGGTTGTTTGGGATTTGAGGGAGGTGAGAACTGCAAATGCAGTGTTGCCAATTACAGTATCCACAGCCTTCTAACAGAACATTCGTGGTGTTTTTGAAGAAGGCTGTGATTATATCGCTAGTCCCTCCTTAAATTGCTTCAAATTCTAAAAAAATGCCCTGCGGGGCAACAATTGGGGGGGGGGGGGTAGTTTGCTTACAGTTTGTGTATTTTAGAGCCCCAGAATCACTTTTAAATTGTTAAATTCTAAATAAAACATCATGCGGGGCTAAGGCCGAAGAGCTTTGCCCCCCCCCCCCCCCAACATGATAAGAGTAGTTTCTATAAGCGCCTGTAATGAACCAACCTGATCACGTGATCCCGCCAACAAAAGCAAATTTGTATTATTAACCCGCAAGTCAAAAAGGTTGAGTACCACTGATTCCCAGCGACCATAACCCCAGACCAGCACGCACAGCATTGGCAGGCGCTCCCAGTGGCTCAGGTCACGGCCAGCCGTGAGCGAAATACGTATATCAGATTATGATTATGTCATTACTAGATCTAATGTGTTTAGGAATGGCATTTCAGCATCGGCACTGGTAGCGGAGCGCACTGGATAGCGTGCTGGGATGCAGAAGTGAAGCACGCTGGTTTGAATCCCGCCTCGTATGAATCTTTTTGTTTTGTAATTTTCACAAGTTCGAATTTTGTGCACCCATATTAGTGATGTAAAATTTCAAAAAAAATTCATCTTGAAATATTTAATAAAAAATTTGAAATATTTGAAAAAAGTGAAATATTTGAAAAAATATGATTTTAGGACTTCTGTTAAGTAATTCAACAAAAATAGAAACTTTACATTTAATTTTTTCTGACAACACATGATAACCTAAACCATTACATGGGATTGTGATATAATAATCATAGTAATTTACTTTTTAGCTGCATGACGAAGACATGTCAACTCACTAGAACTGTCTTTAGATGAGATGAGATACACTTCACAAGTCGTCCACAGCCTTCGATAACTCTGGATTGGGAGGGAATATTAAAAACCGAGTTAAAAACCATCTTTTCATTTCATACAGACAAATCTTTTAAAAGTTGTGAAATATTTCAAAACACCCCAAAATATTTCAACATTTACATCACTAACCCATCGATTTATTTTTTAATGTTTCCCAACTTGAGCTTTCACCAGAAAAGTGAGATTTTTTTCATCTTCATTAGTACACACTTTGTACCAAGCCACAGCCCCCATGGTGCTTTTGAATATTGTCCCACTTCCCCCCCTTGAACCTCTTGGGGCCTCGTTCACAACACTTTTAGACAGGTTTACTGGGGTTGGCCAATGTTATTTCTTATGGCACTACGAGCTAATCCACGCTAATCTGACCTAACATCGGTTCGTGAATGACCCAGGGGCTAAGCAAAGCATTGGCAGTCCCTCCCCAAGACACCCCATCCATGGTGCTTTTGAATATTGTCCCACTTCTGCAGTTTTGTGTTGATTCCCCATTACTTACTCTGTTTGATATTTTAGTGGGTCCTGCCCTGCAGACCAACCAATTGTGCTCAGCTTTAGTAAAAAGTGGAGCATTCTCTTGTCTACAAGTGAGGGGGAATTCTAGTGCTGTAACTCAGACAAAATCAAAAGGTATGTACGGTGTAGTGTGGAGTGTGCTAGTGGATTTTTATAAATAAAATTTAAATTATTGATTGCAGAAATAGTAAACAGGTCATCCCAAAGAGATTTTGTCTGTGAACAAGCTAAAATAAATGTCATGAGATGAGAACCAGGGTTGCCAGATTGGGCGCCTTATTGCCATTTGGGCAATCCTACCATATCGCAACTAACTTTTTGTTGTTTTCGCCGATCGCCGATTTGGGCGACTTCGCAATCCTTCCATAAAGCAAATTTTTGAGAACATGGAAAATAATACTTTGATGCTTAATTTCTATAATTGTGAACTAGCAATTTTAGGTGATCGAAATCGCCGTAATTTCTAGTCCAAAACGCATAGAAATGGCTCTATTTCATTCTTAAAATTCAAAATTTTCCAGGGCCTGCGCGGCCCGGACTCGCGTGTTAGTCCGGTGATTTTGTGTCCTTACCCACCACTAATTGCAACAGAAGGTTTCAAATTTCAATACATGAATCGATTCAGAAAAATGCCCTGAAGAACTTATCCAAAATCGCCCAAAATCTGTGCACCGGAAGTACTTTTTAATCACTTTCAAGTTAATTTCCCATGTTAATTCGTCATCAAAAAAAACAAAAAACATGTAACACCGATTTTGACGAAACTTGGAAGAATTATTCACCAACCTAAATAGCTCTTTGAGCGATTTTCTCTAAATCTAAAGCTGGGTCCACATAGACCGTTTTTCCGTTTTCCGTTTTTACTAATTAAATATCGACGTTTTTTGTATGACTGTCCACATAGAACGTTTTGCGTTTTGCGTCTTCTACAAACACGTTTGTAAGCACCTTGATCCCCGTCTTCTTTAAACTTTACATTCGAGATGTCAGGAGGCCGTGGAAATAAAAAATTTTCATTCAACGTTATTTATATCTGTTTGTGACAGTTTGTGAGTAATTAGATGGGCTAATATTCTTCCCAGGTATGTAATTTTAAAATAATATTGTATCTAGTGTCCGATCGGCCATGTTATTTGATCATGTGGCGTAGTCGTACGTGATAGGTTATTAAAGGTTTTACGTCACTTCCGCCGCATGTCTTTTTTTAAATCCTCGTTGAAGTTTATGCGGCGCGGATAAAATCCGCGTGCGGCGGGCTTGTGATTGGTCAAGAGAAAAAAACGCATAACGGAAAAACGGCCTATGTGGACCCAGCTTTAACGTTTGGGAAATATGGCCCATTGAAAAGTCATATTTGAGTAAGTTTCCGACAATGGACCACTAGTCATTATCTTGCTATGTGACATCACGAATAAAACAGATGACAGAAGGATGTGGGCTGTTACCGTCAAGAAGGCTGTGACAGCACAGTAATCAATAGTAATCAAATAGCAAAGAAATTCAACTGTCTTTCCCACACACATTTGATTGGCTGTTTCTCCCACTATATGGACAGTGCTGCTCTAGTGTGAGTAAAGAGAACTATTATTCTACATTGACTCCTCCCATCACCATTGGTCCATTTAGGTCACTTTGAGTGTAATTTGACGTTTTGCGAGGCCCATATTTCCCAAACGATGAGATTTAGAGGAAAATGCTCAGAGAGCTATTTGTGTTCATTTAGAATGGTGAACAATTCTACCAAGTTTCGTCAAAATCGGAGTTACATGAAAAAAAGTTTTTTGCAAGATGGGATTAACATGGGATATTAACTTAAATAAAAAAGTGATTAAAAAGTACTTCCGGTGCACAGATTTTGGGCGATTTTGGATATGTTGTAGAGGGCATTTTTCTGAATCAATTCATGTAGGTATTGAAACCTTCTGTTGCAATTAGTGGCGAGTTCAGCCCTTTTTTGCTTTAAATTACTGGGCTATGTTGCTGGGGAGCCCTCCCTCCAGACCCCCCATGCCTTAAGCAAAGTGTTTCCACGAAATATCGTATTTGGGCGACATTTGGGCGATTTTAAAAATTTGTAGTAAATATTACATTTCAACATTGGGCGACTTTTGGGCGACTTCACTTCCTGCTGCTGCGACATCAGTGCTCAAACTTCTGGCAACCCTGATGAGAACGACCCTCACTATGTTACGCACTACCAATTTCAGATGCAGTGCCTGCAAAGCAGCCATACTCCCCTTTCCAGAACACAAACAATTGGGGAGAGTATGCATTGGCTCGGCTAGACGATCTGCTCAATTGGGGAAGAAAGGTATGACTTGGCAAAAGACGGTACCTACTACCAAATTATTATAATGCAAATTTAGTAAGCTTTGTTGTTAATTAATATTATCTATATTTAAATATGCATCTACTTTTCATTCAAGGGTTCTCTGTGGCCACTTACTTTCGGACTAGCTTGTTGTGCTGTGGAAATGATGCACATTGCTGCCCCACGTTACGACATGGATAGGTTCGGTGTGGTATTCCGAGCCTCCCCTCGCCAAGCCGACGTCATCATCGTTGCGGGAACTTTGACAAATAAGATGGCACCAGCACTTCGTAAAGTCTATGACCAGGTAACTTGACTGTTCTGTTTAGTTTATTTAAATGTCTATTCAATATTCATGCATCTTTCTTTGCTGCTGTTTGCATTTTTTCCATGTAACTGAAAAAATATTTTGACAGATGCCCGAGCCAAGATGGGTCATTTCAATGGGGAGCTGTGCCAATGGAGGTGGTTATTATCATTATTCATACTCAGTTGTGAGAGGCTGCGACAGAATTATTCCCGTCGACATTTACGTACCTGGTATGTACCAATGCACGTATGGATCAAGATTCATGGACATCATTACTACATTCATACTAGTAGAGACGGTTGTCTCACTCCTATACCGATAACATTGACCGCAGTGAAGCCTTTTCAGACCCTGTGATTGGGGAAATCTGGGTGGCCCCGGTGATTTGAGCGACGTCTATAGCGTGAAGAGTGAACTACTTGATGACCAATCCCTGACGATGGCTCAACCGCTAATTCATAGTTTACACTTGATGTGCCTGCTGGCACGCAGAATAGCTGTTATTTGACGATATTTAATGGTTTTATAGTTCATTTTATAGTTTAATTGTAAATATCTGATATAAAACAAAAGAACATCGTGCATAGCATATAAATGCTACGACGGCTCAATGGATAAATTTAGCAGTTAGTTCATATTTTTACCACTAGTGCTGATATATGCGCTAACGATGCCGGGTACCCCAATTATTTCTCATGTCGAAAAGGCTTCACGTTCATTGGTGGAGTGAGAATACCTCTGCTATAGTGTAAGTGTATATCTATATATATCTCTCTGCCGTGTATGGATTAATGAGGATAATGCAGTGGAGAACTGTTGCCTACTGTCAAGTATCTACCTATGTTACAGGTTGCCCACCAACAGCAGAAGCACTGCTCTATGGCGTTCTGCAACTGCAGAAGAAAGTGAAACGCATGCAGACTCTGCAGATGTGGTACAGAAAGTAGAAGAACTATTGTCAAGTATATGTTGTAAATTATTATTTATTAAGTGAAATTTATAATAGAGATTTTAAATAATAGAAAGTCTTTGGAACCATCAGCTTGTAGAATGCTTTTTGGACACCAAGGTCATGTATATATGAAACAATTAAATATTTGAAAAGAAATTTTATTGAGTGAATTATTATAATTGTAATCATACAGAATGTATCAGGTCACAAAATTGTCAATATTGTGGTCTTATTCATAAGTGAGATGGAAAGTTCTCTCGGTTTCCCTCCTGTAGACGTCGTTCAGTTTAGCAACCTGATCCAAGTGTGTGCTAATCAGAGACGTGTTCTGATCGACCCAATGTAGCGAATTCATGTGGGCATTCAAAATGCGGCCAATCTGAACGATCTGTAATGGTTAAAATTTCACTGTCAGTCTCATTTATATTCAATGTCATGGAAACTCAGTGTTATAAATCCAGCTGAATGAAATCACAAAATACTGTAGTACCTAGTAGTAGTAGTAGTATTATTTTATTTAGCTTTACAGCTATTGTACATACATGTTACATACATTTTCAGAATACAATTACAGAAATATCACGAATTAGCATACATTAAATTATAACTTGATTTATAACAGACAAGTTAGGAAACATTCCATAATTTGCCCATAACAAAAATATACACTTCATTTAATCTTTAATGTATAGGCTACATTAATTAAGCTATTTAAGAGTCTACGATACTTGATGAAATCCATGTTTTATGAAGCACAAAAAGGCGGCCCCTACTTTTTTCTAAACGGCTTTACCGATTGTCTTCAAAATTTCACAGATTATAGATAAATAATAAATCTGTGCCTCTAGTGCGCCAAAAGTGTTATTTTTTGTTAAGTATTTTCAGGGCAGAGGTGCCAGAAGGACCCATATATTGCCCATATTGGCACCTCCTCAACACGAGTAAAAACATTTTTTTAAAATTTTTTGGAGCACTAGAGGCACAGATTTACTCTTTATCTCTGTGCTGTAAAATTTTGGAGACAATCGGTCAAGCCATGAAGAAAAAAGTAGGGGCCGCCTTTTTATGCTTTTGTGGGTTTCATCAGGCTCTCAAGGTTTCATTATTTGAATTATTCTGAGTTTCTAATGCAGATGGGTATGTAACCCGCATCACACGATGGAATTTCGTAAATATCACGTACTATACTAAATATCAACAAATTCGACTGCGAGAAATGAGACGTGACGGACGTGCTAATCGCTCCCAGATGTTTTCACTATTCACTGACTTGGATTGCCATGCATCATTCAATGCTCAATTGATTCAAATCAATGCTTAGATGCACATTTATTTTCAATTATTAATACATTATAATTTGCGAATTAATTGATTATTTAATTAGTATTGTAAGGCATTAGAGTAATATATTTTTTATGTACACACTCAAAACCTTGCTTATTTATTCACTGTTTTGTTTTAAAGCAAGTAAGTGTTTTAAGCAAGTTGTTTTTAAGCAAGTTTTCATGCCCAGACGCGGCATTTTGCACGCCGTCGAGACGCCGAGCAGATATGTACCGCAGTTATTTAGTGGTCTAAGTAGGTACCATTGAGTCTTATGGGAGCGAACACACGGGACGAGCAAAAGACGCGCGCGTCTTTTGCTCGTCCCGTGTAAAACTCCCCAGGGGGAAAAACCGCACGACAGAGCAAGAAAAAACGCCCCGTGTGATTGCAGCCTTACGCTGCAAAATCAAAATGATTTTACATCATGTCACCTTTTTGACCAGGGTCGACAGGTGATTCATAAAAAGTACATAAATCAAAATATTTTTAGTAAGGTTCGGCACGAGTTGAAATCGACGATTTGTTACAGATAAAGAAATTACTTTATTTTCAACTCAAGAGACCAGAGTCATCGGAATTCTATTTCTCTCGAGTAGCAAGTATGAACCCAGTATTACACAAATATTTCTTCCTGCTCTAGTGTTGTGTTCATGTCCTTCATCAATCCTCATTATTTTGCTGGAAAGATAGATTGGAACTAACCCATTTACTATCCTATGGATGAACGTAAGAGTATTTATAACTATTCTCTGCTTCACTGTTTGAAAGGACAGAGCATCACACATTTTAACTATCGACGTGCATTTATTTACCCATAGAATGCTCCTCATTGCAATATTCTGTAATTTTTGTAGTTTCTCAATCTCGTTCTTATTCAATAAGAATAGAATAGAGCTACAGTAATCTATATGAGGAGCTACTATTGACTTATATATCAACACCTTCGAGCTCAATGATAGACAACCATTAATATGCCTAAATAGACCAACTTTTTTTGCCAACTTATTAATAATGTGTGCAGCATGTTCTTTGAAGCTTAAATTTTGATCTAACATAACTCCTAAATACTTAAAATTATCTACCACTTCCACTTTTCAGCTTCCAGCTCTAGGTTTAATTCCTTAATTTGACTTTGATTTTCCCTTCTAATGGCTTTAGAGCAAAATATCATTGCTTTCGTTTTGGAGACATTGACTTTCATTTTATTTTTTCTTAGCCAACCCTCAATTTGGACCAAATCTTCCTTCATTTTAAGAACTACATCTTTCCAAACATGCTCACTACAAACCAACAGCGCATCATCTGCGTACAAGAAAATTTTACAATAGTATAAAGAATAGTGGGCCCAGTACTGAACCTTGCGGGACTCCCATGTCATTTTTTGTTTTCGTCGAAAAAGCATTATTATACTTCACCCTCTGGTATCTCATATCCAGATACGATTTAATCCATTCTAAAACCTGTCCTTTAAAGCCAAAATTTTCAAGTTTCATGAGAAGAATTTGTCTGTCTATTGTTTCGAAAGCTCTTTTCAGATCAATGAATACTGTCAAAGAGATTAAGTTCGAAGCAAGATTTGACTGAATGCTTTCTAACACTAGCTGGATTGCAGTCTCACACCCATGTTCCTCTCTAAACCCTGATTGAGTTTCGATTAGTATGTTGTTTTCTTTGATGAAAGAGACAATTTGATCTTTAAGAACAAATTCTAGGATTTTTTCTACAATTGATAACATATTTATGGGTCTGTAGTTTTCTCCATCTATCAGTTTATTATCGGCTTATTAATGTATCGAGATCATGTTTAGTCGTGAATAGGGAAGTCTTCTATAAATTATATTTCAGAATAATGCTTACCTATCCATATTATGAAAGTTAAGGTGTGCCTGAATGCAAAGATCTATTCTTTTTGTTGTGGGACTAATAATTTTCAAATATTCCATTTACTAAGATTGATAGATATTAGAAATCTTAAATTTTTAAATTGTATTAGTCTTAAACTCATAATGACTTTCGCTCTTTTGGCACGGAACTGTTTATATATTTTTTTTCTGTCGGTAAAAAAATATACAGGTCTATACGCTATACAGGTTGCACCGTTTCTCCAATCAAGTTGAAATTTTGAAGACATACCATCTCTGAGGTGGGATTCTATAGCTCCATTGCGACCGCTTAGCATTTTCTACCAAAAGGATTAACATTGGAATAATTGCTAAGCGGTCGCAATGGAGTTATAGAATCAGGGCCCTGGGGTTTGCAGACCCAAATATTTTGAAATCCATTGATTGGTTGAAATTTTTAAAAAATTATCTTCGGATTTGTTAGTCCGATCAATTTTAAATTTTGCCAGGTCTTTAAGACCAGCGTTTTATCAAATTTAACAAAGTTTAAAGCCAAATTTTACAATTAGTTATAATTTAAAAAAATCTGATTGGTTGAAAATCAAATGCTCGTTAAAAGTTCAAATTTGGCATGGTGATCAAGAACAGGTTGGGTGAGTGGTTAACGCTATGAACTTGTATTCCGGAGGCCCGGGTTCGATTCCCGCGGCCGTCCTTCCCGACTGGGGCTTTTTCGTGGTATTTCCTCAGTCGACAGGCAAATGCTGGAAAGGTACCCTACTAATAGGCCACGACCGCCTCCTTCCCACCTTCCATCCTTACCTCTTCCCCATCATCTCCCAATCATCATCATAATCATTCATCCGTCGCCATTAGCCTCGCTGCAGAACAGTGCGACGTTAAGCCCCAGACAAAAAAAAAATACCAACTCATATTTTACACATTTTCAACCCAATCGGTCAAAAGTATTTACTATTTATTTACAGACTTGATGGTGTTGCCTGTTCAAGAGTGAAAGAGTTGTCAACATAGATTCTTGGTTAAAGTACCTAAATCGCAACAATGGATGTTATTCAGTTCTTCCAGAACTCCAGTATATGGAAATTGGAAAATTGCAAAGAAAATTGTATTGTGTTTAGCTGGAGATGTTGCACGTATCGGTGCTCGCTCATCAACGCGCTACATTGAGCATTTACCTAGTAGTTTAGGTAACTTCTGTGGCAACCAAGTCTTCACTATGGTAACACATTGTAGCTAAGTTAAAAATTACTTTTGAATTACAAGAAAAAGAGAATCGATTATGAATCAATTTTGGAATTCCTTTGAAAAATGTTGCAATAAGCAAGAGCAATAAGCAATAAGAAAACTCTGTACATGTGTTTTGGTATCAATTAGTTACAACACATGTAGTAAATTGTTAAATTTCATACATGAGGATGATCACTTTGGACAAATGAGTATTGTCTCAATAGATTATTATAGATAAACTCTGTTCAATTCACTTTGCAAAACTTGAGACTTTTTGAGAATTCAACCTCATAGTCATAGGAGGGTCAATGACCCCCCCCTCCCCCTTCCTATGCGCTAGGTGGGTTCCGATTTTGGGGGAAAGTCCGTCTCGAGGGGACTGCAAAAGCGAGGGCATGGGTAGGTTGACCCTACATGGAACAAAATGCTTTCTTTCTTTTTAGTATACTTTAACAAAGATACCTAGTTTCTGGTTTATGACAGTAGTAATATAATGTGAAATGCATGTAACTTACGGGATCGTTAGTGTCTTGAGATTGATTTGCCTCATTTAAATGTTCAATAATCTCCTTCAAATCTTCCGACATCTGTTTCAACTGAGTGTCCATGTTTTCAGCCATGAGATATCTACAATAGATAGATTATTATTACGTACTTAATATTGTAGCACAATGTAATACACACACATGCTGTCCAACCGCGAATTACAAAACATTGGCCGTACGTTTGTTCTCGTTCAGGATCATGTAAGCCACTGGAATCAAGCTCTTTTTCCAGCGGTGCTAAGCAATCTTCCAGCTCGCGCTGTTGTGCCAGTATAAAATCGAGTTCACGATCAAGCTGTTGCTGTTCCATCTTCACTCGCTCAACTGAACTGTTCAACCCAACAATCTGAAAATACATACCACAAAATTAGTATGGCATGCAAAATGAATGGCTTCCATATGATCTGGCTGATAATATAAATAGAACAAATCGAATTTATTAAATCAGGAAAGTTTCATGTTTATGAACGTTTGGAAGACATCACGCAATGCATTTTATATTTTGGACTACTAGGACATTTTTCCGAGTATCTAGTTTGCTCATTTCCTGCATTGAACATTGCTAGGTCTGTTCATTGGGCTTGCTCTGACTGAACTGCTCCCACTTGTACCAGCACTACACTTCCTGTAAGCCGACAAATACAATCACCTATTCCAAGCTGCTTGGAGCAGTTCCGAGCAGTCCAACGAACAACCTAATATCTTCCTGTCCTGCCACCTAATTCAACTATTGAAAAACAAACCTTTTCTCCATTTGCAATCAGGAGTCGATCCCAGGCATTGACTTGAGTTGCTTGATTCATGAATATCTTTTCTTGCTCTTCTAATTCTAATGTCCATTTATTAATTCCTTCCTCAAGTTGACAAAAGTTGAGAGACGTATTGGCACCTGAGGGACCACTTGCGACACTGGAAGAAAACAAAATAAAGTGCTAATGTAGGAATGAGCTTTAAAATGATACCATAATTTATGTTGTAGGTATATACTTGGTCACTTCATTTTCATACTTCATGTGAGAGGAAAGCTAGCAGGTGGCAATTACGTAAAACATTTCTTTAAACTCAATTAGAGATATGTAGCATATTCTGTAAAAGCCAAACCAAAGAGGTTCTACTTCTAGGTAGTAGGTAGCCTTCTAGAAACTCTTTGGCCAAACTAAATCAAATCTGAAATTTGCTATATCTTTTACCTAGATACATTTTACGTGCGACATACCAATGTATAAAACCATTTACTGTAAGAAGAATAATATGTTCTTATGTTAAATAAGTTTGAGACGTGTCTCGACTTTGCCGCGTGTTTTGCTTGTGTCCTTCATTCATTGATGCCCCACTAGACACTAAGATAAGCGCTAAGACACTAAGAAGTGCTGTAAAGATTTAATACTTCTACTGTAGGTATTAACTTAAAACTATTTCCATCTGAAGTGCAAAATCTGCTTTCAACCTGCACCATCATCTTCAAATCTCAATAAGAATCTGCATTTGTTACTAGAATTTAAGTTTCGACATTGTATAGCATGACTTACACATTCGTAGTAGCGAGTGTCAACGATGATGTAGTTCCGATGCTGCTGATAGGCAAAGTAGCAGTGACAGCAGCTGTTGATTGAGGTTTTAAGCCCAAAGAAAATCCGCTTGAAGATGGCAAGGAAAATCCTGCTGATGTTGCCACTGAGGTCACCACAGCTGACTTCGATTGCATTTGTAGACCAATACCTTGTTGGTAAGAGATAAATTAAGCCTAAGTTACATTACATTTGTTATCATTAAAATAAGGACAATTATAAAACACGGGGCAGTGACTGGGTCAGCAGGTGGAAATGAAATGAACCACAACCAGCTACATGCAGTTGAGATGAAGAGAGTGAAGGGGGTTGCAATAATGGATAAAGTTTGAAGTAAGAAGATAGAAGTGAGCTGGGGATAGAGAGATTGGGGTTTACACTGGGAAGAGAAGCGTATCAGGTGGTTCAGCCACACAAAGAGGATGTGAACCGATCGACTGCTAAGGCGGGTATTTGAGCTACAGTTTGGCTACAGTGGGAACACTGAGAATGGGGCGATGTGGATTGGAGTGATCAAGAAGACTGTGCTGGAAAAAGGACGAAGATGGAATGAGTTGGCGGCTGAGAGACAGTGGGACGAATTTGTGGAACAATTAGAAGTAGAAGATGAAGAGGAGGAAATGCCAGGCGTGGCCAGCCAGTTTACAGGCAGGGGGTGGGGGGGGAGGGGAAATACCACCCCCTGAGTCCGAGTGTTCAATGTGTTTGAACCAAGAATGGATGGAATTTATTAAATTTAATGTCAATGAGCAGGGTAAATAAAAGCCGAGTACAGTACCTACACATTCCTGTCCTAACATCCTATAAACGCCAGTATGAAAATCATATTGACATACTGTGTCAAGTTTCCCTGCAATCTGGTAAATTGAACACCGACTTTAGCCATTGAGCTAGGAATTTGAGCTTGGGCTATTATGTTATTACGAACGCATGCTTTGTCTGTAGACATCAACGACAGAGTTTTTTGTCACTAACAATATGTAA
Source organism: Leuctra nigra (assembly GCA_934045905.1). Classification (NCBI taxonomy): domain Eukaryota; kingdom Metazoa; phylum Arthropoda; class Insecta; order Plecoptera; family Leuctridae; genus Leuctra; species Leuctra nigra. The sequence goes on from OW203762.1 coordinate 40,305,941, forward strand.
ACTGGGGCCCTATTCTAAAACTTTTAAATTCCAATTTTTCTGGAATTTGATTGAGTCATGGCCGTAAAATGAAAATGAAAATGTTCAAATTTTCATGAACATTTTCATGAAAATTTTCAAGGTTTGAAATGTGCACAAATTACCTGTATACCTATGTATGAAACATTTAAAAAAAAATAACATGTAAATTTCCATGTGAAAATTTTGAAAAAAAAAATCATGTTTACGGTAAAAATTATACAAGTAACGTTTATCGGCTATTATGTTATTACGAACGCATGCTTTGTCTGTAGACATCAACGACAGAGTTTTTTGTCACTAACAATATGTAAACTGGGGCCCTATTCTAAAACTTTTAAATTCCAATTTTTCTGGAATTTGATTGAGTCATGGCCGTAAATTGAATTCCAGAACATTTGGGAATTTAAAAGTTCTAGAATAGGGCCCCTGATTGTCAATGATATTGATTGTTTGGATAACTAAAACATTTCCTAGTTTACTATTACTTACACTTAGTGATGGCTAGTGATGGGATTTTTCATGATTTTTTTTTTAATTTTCATGAAAATTTTCATGAACATTTTCATGAAAATTTTCAAGGTTTGAAATGTGCACAAATTACCTGTATACCTATGTATGAAACATTTAAAAAAAAATAACATGTAAATTTCCATGTGAAAATTTTGAAAAAAAAATCATGTTTACGGTAAAAATTATACAAGTAACGTTTATCGTTGATTGCCATTTACAATACATACTTGCATTGTGCTGATTTGTCATTAATATGCGAGGTGTTATGTTATGTTTTAAACATTTCTAAGTTTCTTCCCTGCCATGCATGGGTATCCACTGGATTTCTGCCAGGGGTGGAGGGGGAGGGGATAAGTCTAGAAAAACAATATTCCATGGTTTAAGGGGCGTGGGGCTCCACACAATGCCCTGTTGGTTTTTGGATACTTTGAAATCAATTTTGAGACGTAATGAGGTGTATTTTGTTTCAATAATCAATAATTTTTTAAAATTTGACACATTTGTTAAAACCCGCAGGGCATTTTTGGGTTTGTTGACACTCTGAAATGATATTTAAATTTTTTTGTTAACAAAATGAAATTGTATAGGTACTTAAAACACCAATTGACAGTGCAGAATGGAGACGCTCGAAGAAAAATGGAGAAATTACAAAAAATAAATGTAATTTAAAAAAATTTCAATGACAACACTCAGTTATTATACAAGTTCAATGTGCTGTTAAAATTCCAAGACGAGACCTGGGGTGCGATCACATAAAATGATAACTCCTTGTCACGGTGACAAGAAAGTTCTCATGTTAGGTGATCGCACCCCTGATTACCTATATTCTATAGGTAGAGCCAGTTTTAAATGGTGTTGCGCGAATTCGCGAATTGTTCTGATTGCACTATTTTCTTCTACTAAAATCCATTTCATTGTGTATAGATCCCAAATCTACCATTTTTACATCGCGAAAAAAAACGAAATCCAACCCTGATCGCGATATTCAACATTTTCCGCGAAATGACCACGAAATAAAGGTTTTCTATTAAAATTACTGCTTTTATCCCCCTAACAGGTCACACAACAACAAATGAAACCAGTTTCTTTCCATGTGCTACTCACTCGACCCCCTCCCCCTCGCCAGACACTTTGCTACCCACCCTCAAAGTGAACCAGACCAGTCTAACCAGTTGATGATGCCTCCAGACTGCTTTGTTTTGCGCCCCCATCTGTTCAAGGTCGACCGGTTTTCCCAACCCCCCTTCCACCCTCAACCAGTTGCAACTATTTATCAATAGTCTACTTACACAGAAGGATATTTTGGAACAATTACTGCACTGAAAATTGTTGGATTGGAAAGAAAATATCTTGTCAAACTATACATTTTGCGTCATGAAATTTTAAATATGTATCATCTATACAGAGAAAATGTGGGTTGGGGAAAAGACAGTACAGAGCATTAGAGACGCCATTCTAGACAAGCCTATTTCAGTGCTAATAGTGCATGACCAATCCATTCCAATCCCTCCTCCAAAGTGGCATACATGTTTTTCATCAAATTATTGTTTCTGGGGGCTATTACAATGTGTTTTATAACCAATTTAATATCACCACAAAATCGCGAAATCCCTCTTCCAGAAAAAACACAAAAAACGAAATTGATGATTTTAAAAACGAATTTTAAGAAATAAAATCACCATTTAAAACTGGCTCTATCTATAGGGGCTGTGCATAAAGGACGTCACGCTAAAAATGGGATATTTTGATACCCCCCCCCCCTCCCCCCTGTCACGATGTGTCACACTTTTCGAGACCCCCCCCCCCCCCTAAAAGGATGTCACAAATCTGTCTCTACCCCCCCTAAAGTAGAATATTTTTTACTGTAAAATGTATCAAAATTTATCGTTTTTAGCGAAATTTCTGTACCCGGCATATCATTATAACTGAAATTTAAAATGTTTGAAAATATCTATATCTGTACCCCCCCTCCCCCGTGTCGCATACTGGTGCACCCCCCCCCCCTCCCCCCCTGAAGCACAGCCCCATAGGTCTGTTCGTTTGCCTGATTTGATTTGTGTGTGGATTCGTTAAACGAACACACCTAAGGCTTCAAACGAATAAATCCTGTCTCTACTTTATCGAACTTTATCGAAACTTAATGCTGATGTGTAAAGGTGGATTCACACGGCCGTTCCAAACTTCGAGTTTGAAACTCAAGTTTGCCGAAGTTCCGAATCACCGTTCCAAAAACCTTCGTGTGAACTATGAAAAGATTCGAACTGTGAGGATTGAGTTTCAAACTTTCATAGTTCACACGGGAGTTTTTGGAACGGCGATTCGGAACTTCGGCAAACTTGAGTTTCAAACTCGAAGTTTGGAACGGCCGTGTGAATCCACCTTAAAGCCTGAATTACACCAACCCTTGATTTCAAGGAAACTTGAAAGAGAATTTAGACAATTTAATGTTTATTGTGGATTGAAGTTGCGGTGAAATTAACAATTGGTTGAAGTATTTCAAGACTTGAAGGAAAATAGGGCATTTTCTAACTGAAAAGGCTGAAGAGATGTCTTGAATTCAACACTTGGGCACTTGTTAAATGTTCAATGTTATCATTAAGACAATCCGAGTCTTGAATTCAACCCCCTTGAAAGGGTTGAATTCAAGGGAACTTGAATTGTGTAAACACTTTAGCCTAAAGTGGACTCTGGCGGTCTAGATGGCTGTGTTTTATTGGTTTTTGCCAAGGTTTCAACGATACAGCCTACCACTAACCTTTTTCGGGACCTGGTACAACCGGGAAAAAAGTATAGCGGTAAAAGCATACAACCGGGACCTTGAGTGCTGACTAACAGGAGGAATTAACATGTAAACAGGGTAGAAACACAAGAAGGATATTAGTTGTATGTAGCTTACCACTACTTGTAGTTGATGTCAATTTATTCATATTGCTTGCATCACCCGCAGCCAGCGAGAACCCTTGTGTAGTTGCTTGAAAGAAAAACAGTTTACTTGTTAGAATAGCTCACCGATAGATATCTGAACACCATAAAAACGCAAGAAAAAGTGTGCAAGAGGAACTAATTTTTCCTTTATAAATCGCCGCTAGGTAAACTTGGAAAAATCTACCAATTTGCAAAATGGTCACCCAGACCCAAAAATATGTTTATTTATTTTCCAAAATGTCTGATGAAAGTGTATTTACTATTTAGTAATTGGATCAACAAAATAGAATCTTGTTTGTTGGTATGCTTGTCGATGGCTTGTTTTTTGGTCTTGCTTGTTATAAGATGTTTATTTGGATATAAAACATATTGTTGGGCATCCTCCTGACCATTTTGCAAATTGTAAGATCTAGGCAGTATTGCCATTTAAGCGACGAAATGTGAGTTAGACCTATCTTTCAATATGACGAGTTGTTGGAAAAACACTAGGTAGTTATCTGCTAGGTAATTTTCATAATTGAGCGAGCGAAGCGAGCGTCTCCTTTTGGCTCTTTTGGCACGGACCTCTGTTTTTTTTTTTTTTTTTTTTTTTTCTGTTAATAGCCGATACACAGGTCACAATGTTTCTTCGATCGAGCTGAAATTTTGCACACATGTAGAGACAACCTTTTCTGTTTGCAGACCACAAAATTTTTTGAAATCCATTCATTGGTTAAAATTTAAATAAACATCTCCTGATAGGTTGAAAAATGAAAATGGTCTTCGATAAATCTGATCAAACTCTTATTTTGGCTAGATACAGGTCAGAGTTTTTCTTTGATCGAGCTGAAATTTTGCATACATGTAAAACCAACCTTCTCTGTTTGCATACCCTAATTTTTTTGAAATCCATTCATTGGTTAAAATTAAAATAAATATCTCCTGATAGGCTGAAAAATGAAAACGGTCTTCGATAATTCTGATCAAACTCATATTTTGCATGATCATTAAGACCAATATTGTCTCTTATTTTACAAAATTTCATCCCAATCAGTTAAGAACGTATGAACTTATTGACATTTTTAATAGCTGTCAGTAATGAAGTATCGAAATGAATGTTTTCCAGTGCCATTTGAATTGAATCTGTTTTGCTGTATATGTACCAGGGTGCTTAGATACTATTTTCATGTTTCGATGAAAAGCATAAACTTTGATGTTGATAGAGTGATCATATTTCAATTCAATATGGACGTTTATGTTTTCTGTTCGTTGTGTACGCATTTCTGGTTCGAGAATTTGCACGTACCCGTGCTCGCTCATCAACGCGTTACACTGAGCGTTTTCCTAGTAAATATTAGATTTACCTAAACTAGGTATTTTCTGCCAATAGATTCTGCCTAAATTCTAATATTATGTCGTACTACAAGGTTTATTCAAGATTTTTACTTACCTACCTATTCTTATAAGTACTTAGGACACCTAGGTACGAGGGCTGTTCAAAAAATATGCGGACTGATTTAATTGCGTGGCAATGGAGCGTAGGAAAGCAGTGCCGTTGGCAGCATTGTTTAGCATAACTCTTCCTGAGCACAACCGTTTTTTTCAAATTCTCCATAACTTTCTTTATTGTGAAGTTACAGCTATTATGGTGAAACAAGATTTTTGTGTTGGACGTTTTTTTGATAATTTGTGAAATTTATCAAAAAGAAGGTATCTTCAGAGGGTCTCTTCAGTTTTTGGGGTTTGAGGGCCGGGGACGTCTCTTCTCTGGTAATGACACGTTCCAAAAAGTTTTCATCGTAATTTTGCCATTTCAAGAAGTTGCTGCCAAACCAAAGCTCGGTGTTTTCTTTTCTCGGTCAAAAGTCTCAGAACAAACTTTTCAGCCACTCATCTCATCTGCAACTTTCAGTTAAAATTTGTTGACATGGTAATTCAGGAACTTCTTGAAGTGGCAAATGACGAGGAAAACTTTTTGAAATGTGTCATTACCGGAGAAGAGACGTCCCCAAACCCCAAAAACTGAAGAGACCCTCTGAAGAGACCTTCTTTTTGATTACTTTCACAAATTATCAAAAAAACGCCTTTAACACAAAAATCTTGTTTTACCATAACAGCTGTAGCTTCACAATAAAGAAGGTTATGGAGAATCTGAAAAAACAGTTGTGCTCAGGAAGAGTCATGCTAAACAATGCTGCCAACCGCACTGCTCTCCTACGCTCCATTGCCACCCAATTAAATCAGTCCGCGTATTTTTTGAACAGCCCTCGTACCTACTACCTGGAAGTTTTTAAAAGTTGTGAAGATACCAAAATCTAAATTATTTTCCTATAGACCTTAACTCACCTCCTGTGTTAAATATTTCCTCATAGTCATTATTTTCTAGACATAAAATTGAAAACTCAATAAATCTAGAGATGCAAGTTACAGGAAAAAGGCTTTCATTTAGATACCTAGCAGCCTACCTAATGATGAAAAAATAAATAAATATTAAATACATAGGTACTAAAAAAATAACATTAAGAATTTGTAACAGGGGCGGATCTAGCCTCTTGTCATGGGGGGGGGGGGGTGATTTCTGAAAATATGGGAGGGGGCTGGGGAGTACCCCCAGCCACGGTCGTCCGCAGAATTTCTGCCAGGTGGTGGGAGCAAAGCAAGGAAAACAATTATCCCATGGACTAAGGGGGGGGGGGGGGGGGGGAGACGTTATGAGGTGTATTTTGTTGAACAATGCAATATTTTTTTAACTTTGACACTTTGGGGTAGTGCCCCCATCTCCCCGCAGAGTATTTTTTGGTTTGTTGACACCTTGAAATTATTTTTTTGAGTTTTTTGTTTAGCAGATGAAACTATACGAAAAACACCATCAAATTTTCATGTTATCCTGACACCCCCCCCCCCCCCCCCCCCCCCCCCCCCCCCCCCCCCCCCCCGTGGACGCCCATGCCCTCAGCCGCAATGGCCTATCGCCGAAGGCGAATTTTTTACGAAATGTTGAAGAAAACATTTAGTTTTAAGGCTCTTTTAGAGCAAAGATTAATCCTTGCCATTTGCCAATAAACAAGCCATGATTACCATATTTTTGTAAATGACGAAATGAAAAATCAACATGTGCTGATCTAAATTTATAAGGTGAAGGAGGATTCATGGGGTGGGGGGGAGGGGGGGGCGATTGCCCTTCCGCCCCTCCTTGGATCCGCCCCTGATTTGTAAGTAACTTTGGAATGAGTGTGTTATGAAAATTGCGTACACTAAAAGTAGGTACTATACGTAGAGTATATACCTAATATAGGTATAGATAGGGTCTACATAAGGGCCTCATATGGAGTTGCTAGCCCGGCATTGTAAAATGACAGACATTCCAAAAACAATGAGTGCATAAGGAGCCTTTATCTTACCTGTAGTGGCCGGTGCTGGCAAAGACAAAGAGAATCCGCCCGTAGTCTTTGGCACACTTGAGCCCAAGTCTACGTTAAAGTTCATTGTGGAATTTTTCAAACCTGAAATTTCAAGAGAAGTTACCTAAATGAAGACCTAAATCATCTCTGTAGGCATGCATGCCCAGAACACTTGAAGCATTGGATCGATTTAGGGGCGTGGATGGTAAAATGTTGAATTGTTCAAGGTCACATCACAGCTGCAGTGGCGGTCTGGCCCGGGGTGCGACTGCGATCGCATCCCGGGTCCCTGTCGATCATGCGCCCTTTTCCCCTTATTACGGGCCCCTATTCTATTTACATTTTACTATTCTATTTGATTCTATTTGATTTTCATTTAGGTAACCAGCATTTTTACTAGTCATATTACATAGGTACATTTTTTTCTCCCTCTACTTTGTTTTACGGACCCTGTCCCAAGTTTATTCGGGCCCTTTGCCACATCGCATCCCGGTCCTTTTCATCCCAGACCGCCCCTGCACAGCTGTGCGCTCTGTAACCGTTAATCACATAGTGTTGGAACATAAAAATTTGTATTTAGTTTTTTCCCAAAGGGAGCAACTCCTTAGGTATGACCACGATTCTTTTGGCACGGACAGACCTATGTTTTTTTTCACATTGTTGGCGATGCAGGTCACACCATTTTTCCGATCAAGCTAAATTTTACATAGGTAGTACACGTAAACATAGGTACATGTTTTACATACCACCTCAAGTGTTTGCATCTAGTGAATTTTTTGAAATCCCCTAAATAAAGAATTTGATGTTGTAGGTAGGAATTTATGAATTAAGAAGAAGTAGGTAAACGGTGAAGAGGTGAAGCAGCTGAAGAGAAGAGATGGATGTATGGAAGATCAACGACTCGATTGTTGAATACAGACCAATTATGTACCTATTGTAGGTATGTGCTCAATAAATTACATTATTATTATTATTATTAGGTAGGTACACTCGACAATTCATAAAACGGTAGAAAGAAATGGATTGTCTGCAAAAAATGTGATGGCATAATAACAAGGATTGATTGTCAATGAACCTGACCAGCAGCCAATCTGTTTCGTTCAAATTTGACATACAAACTTTTTCTGTAGGTAGGTAGGTACACCCGCGGTTAGAAAAATTACGCGTGGATATTCTAAGTGTTTTTGCGGATGTTTTTCAATGACTAGTACTTCGAGTGGAGGTGGGGGGGAACGACGAGTATTGATGGAGTGGAAATTCTAGAAGAGCACATGGCAAGCACGTGGTCCTTACCTTATCGGATTCAATGAAACTAGTTTTGTTGTGATTCTTGTCTCTTGACCCACCCTTGGCACACAACTTGTAATCGAACCTCTCTCTGTTTATTTAACCAAATAACGAAATACCTTCCGATATTACAAGCATACCATAATAAAATCTTTCATTCCACTGACCACTGTTGTATTATCGCAAACAAATTTCTCATAGAATTTGAAGTATTTATTTATACGATGATAGGAATTAGGTAAAACCAATATTTTTCAATATTGATTTAAACGACGGTTTATGGAGAAATTCTAAAAGTTTTTTTTTACTTTAATTTCAATCTGGTATTTATTACTAATAACTACGCACCTCTTAAAGGCCTGTCATTTTGAGTAAATAAATTGTTTTAACGGTACACTAACTGACACTTATATTGAATTGATTACAATTCCGTTGATAACTAATAAAAATAACCAATGAGGAACTGGTGTAAAAAGGATATATCTAGTGGAGACAGGATGATAGGAAGGGATGTGCGAAGTGAAAATTATCCATCTAAACCGGGTTCGAACCTGTTTTATCTTCTTTGTTTTCTATTATATTTTCACTTCGACTTCGATTACGACAAAAGATTATCTGAAACCGGAATCTAAGGTGTGAAAAGTTATCTCTAGACAACATCCACTGATACAAATTTATACAAATAAAATGCAGTAACTTTCTTTAATAAGATTCATCTAATTATCAAAAAATAATACTTATATTCGCAGAAGAATAACACTTTAGAATAGGTAAAAATAATTATATGTTAATTTGTTAGAAAATAAACAGTCATTTTCTTCACGACAAACTGCGTAAAATATACGTGAAAGCTGATATTTGATCAAACCAAGGCTCAAACCTGGGACTTACTTGACGGGTGACAGAACGAAAAGTTTTTAATAAGAGAATATAATTTTTCTTTGAGAATGCGCAGCATTTTAGAATAGTACAACAAACAATACTGTCCACCCTCTGGAAATACTAGCGACTCACAGACACATAGTGTTTATTTTTAAATAAGCCTCAGTTAGACACTCTTAAAAATGTGTGGCAATATTAGGTATACAACAACCTTACGTGATATAATTTGATTTCTATTTCTGCTTATTAAATACCGTCAACAATTTTTTTATTTCATGACTTATATTTCGTTACATTTTATTTCATTATAGCAAATAATTTTGTTTGGGCAAGATTCTTTATGATTTAAAAAAAATAATCAAAGTAATACTGTCTCAATATGGCGATATTTTAAGATGTTGCCTCAGGATTCTTGGCTAAATCATCACACCAGGCATTACAATAAAGTATTTAAAAAATATGATTATCAATTAAGTCAAAACTGTTTTTAAATATAAAATAATAAACTTATTTATAAAATTTCGTTCAGAAAATGAATAGGCTACAAGAGCATTGAACATAGAAATTGAAGTCTGTAAGGGAAACCAATAATTTGTCGATTGAAAGCATGATCGCATTGAAAATGCTTAGCACAACATTCAGTTAGTTGTTTGGTTCCCAGCAATAACTACACTTACACTTCAACAACGTGATCGAATGGTTATTGATTTCCTGAACCACAACATCAAAACTTGTTTGTCCAGACGACAACATTGAGGTAAAGCACATGGCAAGCACGTGCGTTTGGAGGGGAATTGCAATAACACAAACCATTTCCTCATTCAACAAACATTGACCGCACTTTGAGCCAGCACTTCGTCGCTTGTCGTCAAATTTTGTGACCGCGGGTGTACATGCAGAGATTATATATAATTGAAACATCCACATTTTAATATTTCTATTACCTAGCAGCATTTGGTAAGGTTGGTATTAGCTGGAGGGCTGGCGGGCTTACTTCTATCTGGTCTTGACAGTAGTTTCCATGGAATATATTCTTGACATGCACATATTGAAACAGTTTAAATTTGCATTGAAAAGGTTAATAGCTAGGCATAAGCCTTCAACTCCTTACATTTTAAAAATGAAACCGTTCACGTTTTCATTGTTTAAAACGTAAAAAAGTTGACGAGGCTTTAACATTCAAATTCTTTAATATTTATACAATTGCAAACGTGTAGCTACCTATTTGATACTAAAAGTACCTACTAGAGAAAGCGCTAATATCAGTAAGATAGCCACAATATCAGTAAGATAGCCACTCATGCGAGTATGCACCCAGTGAGCGTGCAGGCAAGCAAGTCACGTCAATCGTAATGAGTTCAGTTATAAGTTATTTTACATCGTGAAATAACAGAAATTAATGCTTACCTCAGTGTCAACAATCAAATACAATCGGCATATTTCATTACAGCAATTTCGTTGTTTTGAACGAGGCATCAGACGAGGTCGTTCAAAAGGCCGTGATAAAAACAATTGCAATCTGTCAAATTAGTGCTTTTGGTGGATTGACATCTACCTAGTTCTTGCAAGAATTTGAATGAATGTGTATTTAATCGTTGACACTAAGGATGACATCAATTTCTGTTATTTCGCGATGTACTACCTAGGTATCATAACTTTTACTGAACTCGTTATACGATTAACATGAAAGTGACCGCATGCGTAGTACTGTGCATACTAAAGGCTCACTCGGTTAATTTTTATAGGTGGGGTATTGCAACTTTTAGTGTCGAATTCTCAAGAATTGGTCTCTTGGCTTGTCAAACAACATCACCACCTTCTTCAAGCACTCCCTCTGTTCCTTTCTGAACAGAGAAAGTACACTAGGTAGGTACTTGAAGAAGGTGGTGAGTTACATTAGGTAGGACCTCTAAACTCCGTTTCATGGGGTCTAGAGTCCTAGATAGTAGCATGGGCAGGTATAGGACTACCCTTGTTAAACAGGACTCTAGACTGCATGAAACGGAGTATAGACATGCAATTTTGATCTTGTGAGTGTATGCTCCATTGTTGCGTCTGTGGATGTAATTTGAAGGTTACCACCTAGGTAGGTAGGTAGGTAGGTTAGGTAGTACCTAGGTATTGTATCTAGGCTCTGCTCTACAATATAAATAGTAAATTGTGACATCTTACCCAAAAAAGGTGAGTAATTAATTATTTCATATCAGTCTTCACCAAGCCGAGAATGTAATACCTACTAACTTTAGTGTAACAGAAATTTCGAGATAATGATAAAGATGTTTTGCTTGGTGTCCTGTCTTCACCGCTTCTTTTCCTTGATGGCTGGCTGGCTAAGTGCAAGGTTGGTAGCACTGGGACTACAACACTGTGTTGCTTCCTTCAGACTGTTGCCGTAGGGTCAACGGGGGGAGGGGAATGTCAAGGTAGTCAAGTTTAACCTTAAAAGTAGACCCATGTTGAAGTAGCGTTCGTGCAGCATCAAGCAAGTAGGCAAGTAGGACGAACACGCTTGGATTCATTGACAGAAGATGAGTTTCTAGTATTTCACAAGTCATATTTGGAAAAGAAAAATGTCTTTCACGCTACGGAAATGTCATGCTGCTATCATACAGTCAACATTCCCGGAATTACGCCGTAGATTTTATGGCATAAGCAAGTGTCAAACAAATAGAATGTTAAATTCCACACAGTTTGACAGGGAAAAGTATTCAACTGCAAAACAAGTACAGTCTCCAATAATGTATTTAAGGTAAGAAAGTTGTACAAATTGTCTTATATTTTATGCCTTCATGGATGCAGAGATGGGATGGATGGAGTCTAGTCTGCACATTATGACCTTGACTCGATACTATTTTTAACTGGACCTCAAGACCTCATTAAATGTACATAAAATTTGTTTTGTTTGTCATAACCTTGCTGAATTCTAGTCAAGATAAAGCCAATGTCATTAGCACTTCCATGCATAACTGAATAATTTTCTAATCATTTAGAAATCTCTCGACGCTTAACCCGACCACAGTGCGTCAGGCAGCATGCGGTACTGCGGCAACAAAGGATGAGAGCCGGGAGTTCATGGCAGTCTTTCCAGACATTGTTAGAGATTTAACCGATGCTGGAAGACACTTGGATATCCCTGATGCCACCAAGTGGTATTCAAAAGTAAAAAAAATTATAAACAACATTTGGTAGAGTGCCAGTACCAGTGTGCAGATGGGCACTTGTGCGCAAACACTATAATTTTAAATGCTTGGAATCAGGATTATAATGTATATTTATTGTTTCAACTTAGGTATGCATAGAAAAAATTCAAACAATCTGAAGGAGCATCTTATTTCTTAATTCCAAGCATTTGAAATTATACTGTCCGCGCACTGGTACCGGCACCCTACCTACTATTTTGACAAGGATATTTCAGTAACACAGCCTACATGGATTATAATACTTACTAAATAAAATTGATTTGGTTATACTAAATTAGGTATATTTTGATTTTTAGGTGCTCCAATATAACGTTCCAGGCGGGAAAAAGAACCGAGGACTGGCTCTAGTGTTTGCATATCGAGCACTTGCATCTCAAGATGATTTGACGCCAGAAAACTTACGAAATGCTCACATTTTGGGTTGGTGTGTTGAAATGGTAGGTAATATATGTTTGGTAGATGCCAAATCTTTTAATTAAGCAAGCGGAGCGAGCGTCTTTATTTGACTCTTGTGTTTCTCTCTGTGTTTGTGTGTTTTTTTTTATCACGTCAACCCAGGTCGCACCAGTCAACGGATCGATCTGAAATATGGTGGCACACACCTTCATCTCATTCTAACTTGGATATGTATAGTTTTTGAGAAAGATCCCTTAAATAAAAAAATTATGTATTTTCAATTTCATATAATATGCGTACATAGTAGGGATGTCGGCGGGTACCCGGGCGGTTCCGGGTAATCAATTACTCGGGTAATAAATAATAATCGCGGGTACAAAAAAAAAAAAAAATGTATTTTTTTAATTTTTTTTTAGAGTGTAGCTGAAAGACATTTGTTTACGCACAGTTATCAGCTGCGTCTCAAGGGGAAGGAGGGGTGAAATCATGTGTCGGGAGTAGGATTTTTTTTCAATCTAGTAGCACAGTGAAAAAGTTGAGTCCTGGGTAGAAAGATGCACAAATTCGTGTTTTCTTATGATTGAAGTTGTTAGTTATCAAAGAATGTTATCATGTCCTGGACCCTTATTCTAAAACTAAACATTTTCCTTATTCGTCCCGAATCGAATTCGTGAGAGACGAATCCGAGATATTGGTATTCTGCAAGACAATATTCAAAATGGCGACCCGGATTCGATTCGTGTCTGACAGGATCAGATTCGTCAGCTGTTTGCTCGCCAGATCGGGATAAAAGTTAGGTTATTTGGGCACTAAACTATACCAATAATTATTAATGTGTGTATATTTACTGTTATTTCTTCAAATAATCGTCCAATAACTGTTTGAAATATACATAATATTATTACATACTTTTGTAATAATGTCCTGCTTCATTTTGAATGTTATGTGATGTGTCAAACATGGAGAGTTGATAAAATGACAAATGACAATCAAACCAATGTGTGAAGTATGTTCCGTACACCGTGATCAAAATTCTCTATTCTCATTGGTTACCGATACGTCGGTAAAACAAGAGTCTGCTATAAATGCATTATTTCGTGAGAATAGCGCATCCCGATCCGTTTGCTGTTGTAGAATACGAAATGGAATCATATTCGGTTCAGCCGAATGGACCACTAGTCATTATCTTGCTATGTGACATCACGAATAAAACAGATGACAGAAGGATGTGGCTACGATCACCACACTTTACAGGGATCGGAAACTGTCTGACTAGCTGGCCATGTGCTTGGTCACCTTGAACACAACAATCATAGAACAGGCGGCTGTGATGTCGCTCACGTGACACATGTCTTTTTCTCCCGCCAGAACAGAATTCAAATATTTGACAATGCGCTATCTTCTTTAGCAGCGGCAAGTTTGAGAAGCTCTTTAAAACCTGGCGGCAATTGTGTGAATCAAATTTAAACACTCCAAAAGCGTACTTTTTTTAAATTTCGCGGGTCACCGGCCGGAAGTAAGACGGAGCAGGAAGTAAGAAAGAGCAAATCGGCGGCCCAAGCACTGGGCCGCCATCATTTAGCATTGGTCTTATGGGAGTGACGTCACAATACGCAGACAGTTTCCGATCCCTGTAAAGTGTGGTGATCGTAGGATGTGGGTCGTGACCGTCAAGAAGGCTGTGACAGCTAATTAGCTAATGCTAATGGAAAGCAAATTGATCCACCTTGAAATTCAACTGTCTTTCACTCACACGTTTAATTGGCTACCTCTCCCACACTGGACAGTTCTGCTCTAGTGTGAGTAAAGATAACTACATTGACTCCTCCCATCACCATTGGTCCATTGGGAACACACGAATCTGATCCGGGACGAATCAAATTCGGCTCGGCCGAATACAAAAGTGAAGTTTTAGAATTCTTTTTTCAAATTCTTTTCAAGGACCAGCACACAGATAGCCCTGAGAGAGGGTCATTTTCTCCTCTCACGCAGCTAAGTGCCACGTGTTTATTTACCTAAACCCCTACCCCCTTACCTAGCCACCCTCCACCAAAAAAAAAAAAAAAAAAAAAAAAATTACTTATTTTTTTTTTAGGGGGAGTTTAATTACCCGATTCCGACCCGAGTATTTATGACGGGTACCCGATTCCTGATTTTTGGACCCGCCGACATCCCTAGTACATAGTAGGTTCAAGGAGTCCGTTGCGGCCGCTCGGTGCTACCCAATTAAGACGAAACGCGAAGGCGGCAGCTGCCTATACTTATCAAAGTATTATTGTTAGAAAACGTAACAATTATTACAATGACTGTTAGTTTTAGTTGGTTTACATGCGTGGGTGTATATACGTACAGTAAACCCTCATTATTTCGAACTTCAATAATTCGAATTTAGGGGTAAATTCGAACTAAGTGGATGGTCCCAGTGTTCAGTATAGGCTTTACAATGTTAAATAATTTTGATAAATCGAATTTTAGGTTATTTCGAAATTCGAACTGAATTTTGGTCCCAGCCCATGTTATAACTTGCATACAGCTGTTTTAATTCGAACTTTGCAAAAGGATTGACAAAATAATCGCGAACAAACTTCGAAAAAACAAACTCAAACTACACATTTCCAATGTTTCCAATGGCGTCACGTCACAAAGAGAGTAGTCAAACTGCTCTCTGTAGTGGGGGGGTGGGGGAAGTGTAGGTCTAGTCTCTTTAGTATACAGGTTAGCCTACCCTGGAACACTTTAGGCGGGAATATTCAAACTTCATTCAACATTTTGAAAGCATTTCGCCGCGCACTATATATAGTGCGAGTTAGCTTTTGAAGGCAAAAAATAATGAATCAACATCGCGTTATATCAAATCAATAGGTATGTACTAAATTTTTTATTTTTTTTTTATATTTCGAACTTTTTAAATTTGAACTGGGATTTTTTGGGTCCCCTTGAATTCGAATTACCTAACGAGGGTTTACTGTATATAGTTTTTATTTTATTTGCTGAAGTAGAGTATGAATTATGTATTGTTTATTGAAGTTTTCATATGATTTATGAAGCATTTTTTCATTCCTTGCAAAGGCTAAGAAATCTCTTTGTCGATAGACGAAAGTTATGATTAATTGCAGAAATACCTAGATTGGTTGTTTCATAGATATTGTGTTTACGAAATTTAATTTTAAATCGATAAGTTTCTTAGTTTATAAAACGTTTGAGGTAATTACGCTCAGTACAGAAGGGGAAGTATTGACTGTTTGATAGGTAATTCTAATTTTTTTAATATAGTTTTGCGCATATATGTTTAGCTAATTGCACGGCTAATTTTTTTAATTATTTTTGTAACTGTTCAAAATAAAATTAATGTGTTTAATATTTTTGAGTGTATGGCTTTTACTAAGTTGCATTGAAAAGCAGGTGTTGCAGTCATTCTTTTTATTATTTGAGTGGATTATTGCAGTGTTTTAGGTTTGATTCGAAGTGTTGCTCGTACCGGTGCTCGCACCGGTGCTCGCTTATCAACGCGTTACACCGAGAGTTTTTCTAATAGTTAAATAGGTAGTAAATTCTATAATTTTTTTTGCATAGAACATGAAATTCCAAGACTTTTGTTTGTCATTATAACGGAACGATACAAGATGCACACAATGCACTTGCGATTCCAGTTCAGGAAAATATTCAAACTTAATAAATAAAAAAAATATATTATTATTATTATTAAAGCAGATTGTTTACAGCACTTCAGGCCGTATTCTGCATCCTAAATGCCATTTATCTTTATTTAAGAAGTCTCCATCGCGAAGACCTCTTCTTCTCATGGCAGTGTCAACTCCTTCTGCCCACCTCCTCCTTGGTCTTCCTCTCTTTCTTCTTCTTGACGGTACCCATGACCAGGCTCTCATTGGCAATCTTTCATCTGGCATCCTTCTCAGATGGCCATACCATAAGAGTTGCTTCATCTCTATGTAATCCGTCAGTGATGTCTCCACTCCCATCATTTCCCGTATACGGTCGTTCCTCACATGGTCGAGTATCGTAACCTTGCAGCATCTTCTCCAGTACCCCATCTCCATTGCTCGGACTCTTTGTGCCATTCGGGAAGATAAGGTCCAGATTTCTGATCCATAGGAAGCGCAGCTTTCGACGAATGAGTTGTAAATACGTGTTTTTGTCTTGGTTGAGATGACATCGTTCCAAAGCACTGGGTGTAATTGTCTGGTGATCGCTCTTCCTCTGCCCAGCTTGTTCAGCACATCCCTCTCATCCGTTCCGTCAGCCGTCAATGTCACACCTAGATATTTGTACTCTGTTGTTAATCTTATAATACCTTTATCGGTTACCATGTCTTGACCCTCTCTTCCAATGACCATACATTGAGCCTTATCCATATTCACTTCTAAGCCCCAGGAATCGTATTCTTCTATAAGCTTTCTCATCATGTATTCTGCGTCGTGTTCATCTTCAGCAAGAACCACCTGATCGTCTGCGAATAGTAAAGAGTGTATATATTCTTTCCCAATTTTCCTAAAAAAATATATAAAATGCTAATAAAAACCATTATTACATAGGTAATAATTTGAATCAAAAGTCAAAATTAGATTTTACTGTCTGTTGTAGTTGCAAGCTTTCTTCCTGGTGATGGATGATGTCATGGATAATGCTCAAACAAGAAGAGGAAGGGCTTGTTGGTATCGTCATAATGACTTGGGTGTTGCCGCAATCAACGATGGCATCTTATTGGAAGCTGGCATATACCAGCTGCTAAAAAAGTATTTCCAAGACAAGCCATACTACACGAACATCCTTGAACTCTTCCATGATGTGTCCTTGAAGACAACTATGGGACAAACAATGGACCTTTTGGCTTCTCAGGCAGGAAAGAAACCATGCTACAATAAGTTTACCATGAACCGATATAATGCTATTGTCAAATACAAGACAGCATATTATTCCTTCCATTTGCCTGTTGCCTTGGCCATGTACATGGTATGTACCTTTTCATTACCTACCTATTTACATTTTTATTGTTACCTAGTAAATGTATATTAGTACTGAGGTATCGTTAGTAGCTGAAAGTATTACAGCTATATGTAGGTACCTAATTTGAATTAATAATTATTATTCCCTCCAGTTGGCTTGCGCCATACATAATGTAAATTTTTATTTTATACTTGGGTAGGTAGGTACCTTTTAAGGTACCTACCTACCCAGAGGGTTAAAACCCTCTTAGTGCCAAGAGCCGATATATCGGCTCTGAGAGTTTGTGCGAAACTTGCCAAGGGCCGATATATCGGCTAAATTTTAAATTAAATCTCGGGCCTCTTAATGTCTTTGGAATGTTGAACTGCTTGATCGACTGGGTTGGTAATAGTGTGGTAGTTTATTGAAAAAATGTTTGGTGGCGGTAGTGTACAGATTTCTTACTATTTTGACGCAAAATGAAATTTTTTCAATTCAAAATGGCGTCTACTTTTGCTGGCATATATTTTATACATTATTTCATAGCTTCTGTAGTTTTAATCACAAAAATGTGAAATTAATCATGAGTGTTGAGAAAATATCAGTTAATCTAAAAAATATATTCACTTTATTGGGAAAAATTCATTACAAAATTTGTGGCATAATAAACATTTTTTTTATTTTTAATTTTATTTTATAATCCAAATAAAAAAATAAAACATGTACAATAAGAATAATCATGAACTAAATTTTTTTCAAGTCCTCATTATACTTTTACCACCATGTAAAAAAAAAATCAACAGTTTTGGTGAAGCACAAGCAAAGATATCAACTTTTTACTGTGACTCAACAATTTGTGAAAATATGGCCTGGCATTCTTCGCATATATACAGGAAATAATGCTGGCACTAAGAGGGTTAATGAATTTAAATATTATAGGTAGGTATGTAATTACTAGGTAAAAATAGTTCTATAATGTGAGCATCAATACTAGAGAAACCATTGCTGAACATGTCCTGACAGTGAAACTCTCGAAGTTTTTGTTGACACCCCCTCAAAATGCACTTCTATTTACAGTCCGGTTTCAAAGAAGAGGAGATGCTGCGACAGGCGAAGACCATTCTGCTGGAGATGGGACAGTTCTTCCAAGTTCAGGTTGGTACCTAGCTCTTATTCTCCCCGTGACTATCCACTTGAAAAATAAGTGCAGATTTAGGTAATTTACTATTTATGGCAAATTGCAATGTTTTAGGATGATTTTCTGGACTGCTTCGGAAATCCTGAAGTTACTGGTAAAGTTGGTACAGACATAGAAGACGGCAAGTGTACCTGGTTGTCCGTGGTGGCTTTACAAAGAGCATCTCCTGAACAAAGGGCTTTATTCGAGGAATACTATGCCTCGAGTGATCCAACAAAAGTCGCAGCAATTAAGCAGTTGTATGAACAACTGGGTCTCCCGGCAATGTTTGCAGTGTATGAAGAGGAAAGCTATAATCTGATCAGCACCCACATACAACAGGTGTCCCGTGGAATGCCTCATGGATTGTTCTTTAAATTCATGGAAAAGATTTACAGGCGGGAATGTTAGCTTGAGTCCATTGGCTTGGCACACGTATACCTAACGATTATTGGCATTCCACTTGTTTTCCGATGTATAATTCTTTGTTTTTGTATCCGAAATAATTGTACTAAACTGGTTTGTGGATAATGTTTTATAGGTAAGGCACCCATGGCTTAGTTAGCAATTGATGGGCAATTTAATTTTTATTATAAATATTAAGAAGTCTATATTATGTAAGATATTTACTATAGGTAGGTAGAGGTTTTCAATTGCAATAAATATTTTGAATTTTTGTATAATTAACTTGATACATTTAATTAACCAATGACATTTAATCGTTTACTAGTACATTGAATCTTACAATATTCCTATTTACATATTCATCCAAACCCAATTCGATATGCTGCAATGTAAAATAATAATATAGGTACCTAGTACTGTATTATCATTAGAGAATAGAGAATAAGTTTTAATGAGCTACAAATACCTGTAGAACTTGGAATGACATACAAGTCGGATGGCTATGTCCGTTTCTACTCGAGTTTTAATACTTCTCAACTCTCGTCCTAACAAGTCGGTAAGCAGCTAGGAAAGAGTTGGTACAATGAGTAACTACTTTCGGGACTAAACGCAGCATAGGGCAGACTTGCAATTGTAAATGAACTAGAGTAGATACCCATTGTTGACAACACTTTCTACAACATAAGGTAGGCACTAACTCAAAACTGCCAAGAGCAGCCTAATTACTATTATTGAAGAAAGGTGTAACATTACAATTAATGTAGGTACATAGGTTCATAAGTTAAAGAAAGCTGAAAGAGTACCTACTAGCTAATTAGTACATCAAGTGTGAAGTTACGGTAACTTTATACCTGGGTTCTAAAAATCATCAAAGCAAATTCATAATATATCAGATGTTAAAAATAATAAGTACCTACTTAATAAGACATTATTGAAATTTTAAGTTAAATTTAACTTGGGTAGGTACAAGTTACACTCAGAAGTGTTGAACATACTACATAGGTATTAAATACATGTGATCGGTAGTACTTTATTTCGTTTTCACCAAACAACTATTGCAAATTGTCAGCATTTTTGCATTGACCTGCGACAATAATGACTGCACTTTTGTCTAGAATCTTGCACACTTCAGGAAAGGAGACAGTTGCAGGTGCTAACTTACATGCTCATTGATGATCGGCTATTGACATAAAACTGGTGCCCAGAGAGCAGCAACGTAAATATGTATAAGCAGGCAGCAATCCAGCAATTGTAGGCATTCTGGAAGAAGAGAAAATGCATAATTTACAAATTCTATACAAAATGCAAATCCAAAGGGGCTTTTGGCTGGTTTGACTCCAAAATTCAGGTCAATGAAATAGGTGAGAGCTATAATCAAACTCGGTCAGTGAGCTTGAAAGCCATCAAGAAAGAATCTTACAGGTAGATAAACTTCTTCGCTGTGTTTGTAAAACTAGCAGTTACCAGTTTTAAAAATTTAAGTTTTAAAAATCGAGTTACAAAGAAGAAATTATATTGATGTAGTAAAATAGTTTATGTCAGTTTAGTAAGAATGTCCTCATCTCAAGGACAAATCTCGTAATCGTAAACTTAATTATCTACTACAAATAAGTGATGGGTGATCCAAGTAAAATAATCGATCTGAAAAAGTCAATTCAATTTAATTGATAATCGGAAGAAAAAATCGATAACCTAATTAAATCGAAAAAAAACTTTTTCCTATGCAAAGGCATGGGTTTCATAGTTTAGTTTTCATAGTTTTTATTCCATTCACATTGAGTAAAACAGTGACCTTGAGCGCAGATTGTTAGTTTTATACTCGGCTGTTTGCTTATCGACAACCAAAAATTGATTTTTGGTAAAATCGAATCTGATATTTTGTGACAAAAACCTTCTTTTTGGCAAATTTAACATGTATTTTATCAAATTAACGTAAATTTTCCACACAATGACGCCATCTTGAAAATCGGTTTGGAATAATCAATCCACCGATTAATCAAAACGCAGAAAATCAATAAAAAAATCGATTTTCAAGAAAGTCGATTTGAATCACCCGTCACTAAACTACAAATTAATTAATAAATTGAGAGTGGAATGCGAGTTGTATTCTTTTTTCTGGGTATGTCTGGTTAGGCATGCTGGTGTGTCTGGCTACTCTGGTAAATCTCTGGAAGAGTCATGGTTCAATTATATTCGGTTAGATACATAAGAATGGTCTCAACTCGAGGACAAATCTCATAATCGTAAACTTAATTAGGTAACAAATTAATTAAATAAATTGAGAGTGGTATGCGAGTGGTACTACATATTCCTTTTTCTGGGTATGTCTGGTTAGGAATGCTGGTTTGTCTGGCTACTCTGGTAAATCTCTGGAAGTCCGGAGAATTCTTGTCTGTATTGGAGGTATGGAATTCTCTAGAGATGTCTCGTAATTTTAATCCAGAATTAATTGTAAAATTATGTGATCCACCCACTAGGTACATCAAGTGCCAACTCACTGGTTTCCCGATGTGCCATTCATTCGGCAAACTTCGCTTTCACACAATACCTACTCTGTCATTGTTTCGACTTGTGTACCTGTAGGTACAGTAGGTAAGTACCTACCTAACCTACCTTACCTACAATTTGTTTGCATTCATAATAGGTAGGTACGCTATCTAGAAGTCAACAAAACCATTCTTGATTGGTGGGTGTTTTACCTGAGCATATCCCATGTCTGCCTTTGCATAGAATGCCTCTGCAGTCTCAAAGTGTTCTTCAAGTCCGGGAAGATCTTCAGCCAAAGCGACCGCTTTAACGTAGTAGAATATACCCATAAGAACCTATACAAATGAGAAATGTGTTGTAAATGGCTGAAAAGACTTTTATTAGATTAGGGATTATCTCGTTCATTTTGAGGTAGAAACAAGGTACCTGTACTATAGGTACTAACTAGGTAGTAGGATAGAACTACCTATCATCACAAAACCAAATGGAGGTCATGATAGTGCACAAAACTGGAAGGTCCTACTAATAGCCTTGCAATTAAAAGAGAATTCCTCCTGAATAAGTTTGCATTACTTTGAGAAAAGAAATGCATCT
Organism: Leuctra nigra; assembly: GCA_934045905.1. Taxonomy (NCBI): domain Eukaryota; kingdom Metazoa; phylum Arthropoda; class Insecta; order Plecoptera; family Leuctridae; genus Leuctra; species Leuctra nigra. The sequence goes on from OW203762.1 coordinate 40,328,149, forward strand.
AGCCATAATCGCAAGCCCAATTTATCACAATCATGTGATGTGTGGAAGAATAGATTTCTACACAGTGCAGATCTTAAGTCACAAGACAGTCAAATTGTAACCACACTTGTCGTACGTTAATGACACTTACCAGTTGGAATATTCCCCATACACTTATTATCAATCCACAGAGTGACAACTTGGGTCCACAAATTTTCATTGTGTACCGTTATATTATTCTAATAATAAATATAAAGTACAAACGAATGATGGTATGACACAAAACCTCAGATCACAGCTGTCATGTGATAAAGGGAGGAACAGGAAGGAGTGGCAACATGCGCATGCGCGATAGAAAATCAATTCCAACAAGGCGGGAAAACTTAATTACCTTTCAAATATCACAAAAATCTTCCCTTCGTATGTATTAAATAATCAAATTTCAATGTGATACCTACCTATGTGATTTTTTGGTATTGTTAGAAACACATTTCGTAATTTTCTCTTGTAGAAGAAAAAATGCATGGGAAACAATTAGGTATACTATTTTATTAATCATATTTGAATGAGCATTAGTTGGCCCCATATTTTCAAATTAATAAGTATTAAAAAAAAAATATATATATATATAGTTTTTGAAGGGAGGATACTTAGCTGCTGTTTTTACACTGTTGTTCGTAAAATAAAGCATAGAAAATATGAGATCGATACCATACTGAATAATTGCATAAAATTATATCCAGAATTATATCTCAGTGAACTTCAACACTGAGAAGAAAAGTGATATCAATAAAGGGTAGGGTCATGAACAAAATATTTAAAAAATCGATAAAGCTAAATTCCATTCACTATAAGAATGATCGACATTGAAACATAAAGTGAAGCCATTTCTTTGATTGCCATCCAGCAATATAATATTGGAAACAATTTTTTAATATTATAATGATTACAGATATCATATTTCAAGGTCGTCATTACTACTTTGTGTGAACGGAATTTACTTGGAACATACCTCATAGAAGATTATTGGCTAAAAAACACACTGTGAGATGCACGATGCGAAAAACAATGTGCTTTTCAGCGCAGAAGTTTTTAGACTCGCTAATTATTTTTAAATATACTCAAAGGGAGGACACTTGACTGCTGGTTTGACACAGATCGCTTTTGGTATGCACTAGTAGAGGGAAGTGCCCCCCCCCCCCCCCCCCCCCCCCGCCGCCCGTGGATGTCAAAAAAAATATAGGTATAGTTGTAAACAAATTTTACTGCAAAAGGTACGGTTTATTTGGGGGTGGACGAGGGCGGACGCGTCCCCCCACTCTTGTTTCAGGGTGGACGCCGTCACCCCACTTATTTTTCATGGAAGTAAAAATTGGCTTTAAATTGTGTACAAATCGCGTGAAAATGCACCTTATTTGTTCCTGGATTTGCCCCGGACTCGCAATCTTCTGGGGGGGGGGGGGGGGGGAAGGCACTCCTCCAAACCCCTATTGTTTTCGTAGACAAATACGTTTCCCAGACAATCGCCGAGCGTCCACCCACTTATTATTTTACAAATTAAACACTGAAAACTGAAAAGGTATCATAATTGTTTTCAAAGTGTGTAAAACAAAAAGACCCTGCGGGACCCAAAGAGATTGACAATCACTAATACATTTAAAAAATATATATCCAACCCTTGCCCATGCGCAATCCTCCTTTCTCCGACCGACTAGTTACCCTGCTGCACATTATTTGTGAGTATAGGCTATGGTATAGGGTACTGTATTTGGTATAGGTTTGGCTCAGTAACGCTCAGAACTTGAATTGCAGAGCACCGGACTTCGATACCCTCAACCGTCGTTCCTGACCGGGCATTTTTACGTGGTACTGGTTTTACGTGGGTGGGCAGCACTCAACCGATCGAAGAAATTTTGGTGTTTAGATAATGAATTAAACTTTAACCATAGCTAGCTGACATTTCGTGGACGAAAAAATGTAGTTTAGGATTATATATTTTTTAATTTTACCCGTCGGAAATTTAAAAAAATCCTTATAGTACTATGTTTATCTGTCTAGAAATAAGTTTTTATTCAAATCTATCAATACAGAAATTACATTCATTATAGCTTATATAAATGACGAAATTTTATTTGGCCACCAAGACAGCAAGGGGAGGCCACCTATCTTCAACTCACGTTATCTCAGATTCATCAATATGTTCTGCCCCCCGGAGGGGGGGGGGGGGGCCTTTACTCGGGCCCGCAGGGCGCTTTTTGTTTTTGAACCATATGAAATCAATTTTGAGACGTTTAGGTGCATTATGTTGAAATATTCGATATTCTTTAAAATTTGACACTTTGTGGTGGGGGATGGGCATGTCCTAACCTTGCCCGGCCGCAGGGCTTTTTTGTTTTTTGACACTTTGAAATTAATATATTGGAGTTTTTAGCTTACAAGATGAAACTATACGTAAAATCACCACAAAAAATTTATGTTTTCCTAATCCTATGACATCCAGGGGAAGGGGGTTGTCCCCCCCCCCCTTGACTCCCCTGTGGTGCCCATGATAGTTGAGGAGCGTAGTTTCAAAACGAAGTATGTCCACTTATTTCACGTTTCGAGTTAGAGGTGGCACTGGCATCGTCTAAATGCGCTCTTCAAGCACGTGAAGCGCTTTTGGTTCAAAAAAAATTATGTCCAATGATATTCTGTTGGCAAAACTGCCTTTCAAAAGAAGATATGTCCAAACGAATCAACGGGAGCCAAGAGCACCCTGAGCCCCCTCTTGATTCCATCGGTCAGCTGAATAGACCACATTTTAAATTATCTAGATAGCTCTGCTTTTCAAAAAAATGCATATGCAGTACCGTGATCCTCATATAGCTATTAGTGTTTTTCAACAATGGATCATAACACGAATAGATATGAGGATCACGGTACTGCATATTAAATTTTTTGAAAAGCAGAGCTAGCTAGATAATTTGAAATGTGGTCTATTGTCAAGCTGCTGTCAAGTGTCAACAATATATTCTGCTACTTTAATCAATCTTTTGAAACAATTTTTTTTGTAAAAAAAAAAATGTTTCAAACAAAAAGAGTTATGTCCTTTGTTATTTTATGCCATTGTTTCAAATAGATGTAGGTATGTCCAAATTTCAAAACTTAATATTTGAGAAAATACTGTGTTTTCGAAGACTGACTTTACGTATTTCAAATTAACTATTTTTCTTCTAAATTTACCATACGCGGCAATTATTTTTCTTCACGCGGTTTTATTGTTACACTAAATGTGTCATTATTATCTAAGAATGGTGCTGGGTGCCAAACTCTTTTTGAAACTATACTCCTCAGTTATAACTTAAAAGTACAAAAGAATCGATTCAAAACTGCAGAGTTGACACATGATAGAGGGGATATAAAATTAAAAAGATGTACATGCAGTCGATGCCAATTGTCATTGCCAACGTGTTGTGGACTTGTTTGATCACATAATTGAGCGAGCGTAGCGAGCGTCACCACGGTACTCTTACGGCACTTTCTCTGTGTTTTTTTTTTGTGTTCACTGCCCAGGTCAAACGGCACAACCAATCGATCTGAAATTTTGCAAATATACTAACGTAATCTATGCGGTCCCTGGGATCGTTTTTGAACGGGCTCATGTGATTGGTTCAAATTTTAAAAAAAAATATCTTTCGATTGGTAGTTCCGATCAATTTGAAATTTTGACAAGTCATGGCGACCAACATTGTACCCAATCTTACAAAGTTTCAGCCAAATCCTCCCATTGGTTAAAATTTAAAAAAATCTTTTATGTCATTTTTTAAATTTAAACTTGAACCGAATGACTGATCAACTTAAAACTTTGCATGGTCATTGGGACTAACATTATCTGCATTTTTAAAAATTTTCAGACTAATCTATGTTTAAATCCAAAAGTTATTGACGTTTTACGGACATTTTGCGTGTTGGCTGTCAAATTTCTCGAAAATGTTGATCACGGCTAATTCGACTCTTTATAGTTCCAAGGTAGTTAGAGTAGAAACTTTCAAACGTATGAAACTGATATGACCATTCAACAGATCGATCTAATATTGTGTAAGTACACACAATAATATCATATGAGTGGTCCCAGGTCTATTTTTTTTAAGAGATCCTGTGATTTTTGAATATTAACGAGGAACAGTTCAATCAGAAAGGTTCAAAAGGTTCAAGCTTTGCATGGTTATTGAGACTAATGTTTTAGGACAATTTTGAGATTTTTATACTTGAGTCTGACGAAATTCAATAATTATTGGCTTTTAATGATATTTTCGATAGACATAATTTCGGTTCGAGGTGTTGCGCCTGTCCGTGCTCGCTCATCAACGCGTTACACAGAGAGTTTTCCTAGTTTAAACCTTCAGCTATAAATTTCCGTGCATCGTTGCGGGTATAAAGACAGCTGTAAAATTCAGAGACGAAGGGAAATGATGATAATGCTTAATTTCATTTCACATAGGTATTCCTGAATCTTAAGAATCCTTTTGAAAATTTCGTCTAAGTATTTTCTCCGAACCCTTTCACTCTCCCAAACCCCTGAAATAATTATCCCCTGCCGAATCTTCAGTCGTTTTACATTGATGTCGCACTTCTCCCCTTAAGTATGATTACCCTCTCTTGTTGAAACTGTCCCATGAAAACAAAACATAATGATAATTTAAGATAAGACCAACTGAAACAGACATACATAATTAACATTATGAATACTAATGAATGATAAATAATAAGCATGAACCTGTGCATTCTCGTGACCTGGTTTCTGCTTCCAGCAGGATTGAACCTCTTATAGAGAAGAAGCAGAAGAGATCAGACAGCACATATTACCCATTGCTGGCCACGGAAATCGAACTTGATCTCTCCCTTCGGGGACTCCATTTCCATGCTCGCGTTCTCTTTGAATCAACTTGAATACGATTTACTTTTCTTTTTAGAAGACTTGTATTAACATATTATACCATTTTCCCATGCTATGCAAAGCCAGACCTCTTCATGGTGTCATTTTTTATGTTTATAGGAAGATGGCGATCAGCGTCTTTCATGTTTCCGTGTCACATTAAGTATTGCTTATTTATCATAGCGGTTTCATAACAGCAGATACAATCTGGTTAGGATAGGAAAATAAGTTAATGGAATTAAATGAGTTTCGGTCGCAGGCGAAAAACTCCGTGCTTCCATGGCGGAACGCAGCACCTTGACCTGGGAGCAGACGCCGCTGCTTACAATGCCACAGCAAGAGCAAGACGGCATGAGTTCAGATGTATTTGGTTCAGATGTGTGTGTTGGTGACGTATCCATTGACCATGGTCAGATCAGATGATAGTTGCTCCTCTTTTCATTATTTATGCTCTCATTAATTCATATTTTGGGAAATTGATTATTTTCTGGCTCAACAGTTGACTGTGACGCTCCGTTACCGTCGTTTTACTTCACATGAATTACCACTGGAGATATCTACCCCAAGCAGAAAGCCGGGAGTCCATTTCAATTATTCTTGAGATACCTTTATTTGCGGACTTCAGTCAATTATCAATTAATAGAGACTACATTATTTCAAATGTGTGTAACTCAATATCAAGAAAAATGGACTTCCGACCTTCTGCTTTTAAGGTACAGAATGTATTCGACAGTTTGACCTCTGGCACTAGTATGATTGACTTCTATAGACACTAAGCTTGAGTCCAAGGCAAGTACCTGTAGGGTCGCATGCTTTCTGTTTTCCCTGAGAATAGTTCATTCTTCTTCACTCCCTTTTTTTACTCAATTCTTTTGTAATTTCCGACCAGACAATACTGATTAGGTTTGCAGGCAGCGTCTTTACCTCTGTTTACTATTACACAGATAGAACACAGAAGTTCATTTTATATAAACCGGAAAATAAACAAACTCTCTTATTGTAAATTATACAATGTCGTACTTCTATGTTTCAGCCATGGCCAGCGGCAATAACATTCTCCATTGTAAACGGCAAGAAGAAACAAAAGTAGTTAGCAGGAATATTACTAGTATTACTTCCAGTTCCACAAGCGTAAACTAAGCTAAAAGACAGTACATTTAAAATATAAAATACCTACATATAAATTTGTTGTAGTATGGGAGGATCAGGGTAAGTCGTTTTTACTCAATTTACTCAATGTTAGAAAATAAAACACATGTGTGACATTTTTAGTACAAAACTAAAAGCAATACGAAATTAGTCATATAGAGGCAAAAATCGTCTTGTAATTTTTTTACGAAGCCACTATGGTTATTGTTCTCTGTTTTATTCGCACTCCTAAGAGAAATGGATACCTACTCGGCGAATCCACATGCCAATAGCTTGTTTGAAATGAAAACTTGTATCTCCATCCAACATCTTTTCACAACATACCGCGTCTAGTCAATGTATAAACAGATTTTTGGCAGCAGACTCATCTTCATGTTGGTATAGGCATAGAAGTCAAAATTCTATTCCTTTATTGGGATGAGTTAGGAATCAGATTTTTGTATGATAAGAATACAGGGTTATCAAATAATATTGCGCAAGTTATTGAGATTTCAAAAAGAAATAAAAAATTGCAAAATTAATATTTTTTTTCAATGATCATGTTGATCATTTTCTTTTCTAATTCGAACGTATACATTTCTGTTCAAATTTCTATTGCTATACGCGTAGAAACCAACCAGAAATTATCTTGATTAAAAGTGCACACGTTTACCTTCTAAATTATAAAATATGTATGAGACGCATTTTTCTTCCCACCTATTTCCACTGTATTACATCTCAGATCCTGACTCCAGGAATTCAGGAACTACTTTGTCTTCATACATAAAAGTCAATTTAAAAATCGAAACGTTCTATTATTTTTTTCTCCTGCCGTCGTGAAAGCTTGAAGCCGAGCTAATAGCGTGACGAAGACGAATGGTTCGGTACGGCGTGTCCTCCCTGACCCGTCATGGAAGCTGATGATGATAAAGTCTACGGTCACGGTTTCCGTCAGAGCTTTTCAAATGCGTTGCCAATGGAAGCATTAAATGAATACACGTGTACTGATCGGTTTTTTGTAGTTTGTTGATTGCTTCCTTCTACCAGTAAAGTGATAGACTAATAATGGGTTATGTAATCATTCACAGACTCTGAAAATAGTGTGTAACATGGAAGCAAGCTATAGAAAAAAAGTAAAGGAGAACGCAAAGTTATTATTTCTTATTAGAAATCGAACATCGCAATTAAAAGATATGTCACGTTTATTACTGAAATTAGTTGGGTGCATAATAACCCTCTATGACTCTTTCTGTGTGTGATCAAACCGATCAACTGATCTATTTTAAATTTTTTACACAATAAAGGTCATAAGAGCGGCAACCTGAACCGGATCCTGTGATTTATTGAAAATTAAAAATGGAACCGATGCGTCAACTTCAAATTTTGAATGGTAATCGGGACCAAAATTTTGTGTGTTTTTTCGTCCATTTTCAGATAAATTGGTCAAGAAATTCAAAAGTAATTGACATGTTACTGATATTTTATGCTTGACTTGAAATATTGTCGAATGTATTCAAAGAAATTTCAGATATTTTATCACTGCACCTTTGACGCATTTCGTTAGATAATATGGTTAGATTATCTTCAAAGGGGTGGTCCTCAAGGTAAGTAGAGCAGCAATGATCGCTTTTCAACGCGTTACACAGAGCATTTTCCTAGTATCTTCGTACATAATCATTACGTCAATTCAAACACAAATGAAATGATTGATTTACCTCAAAATGTAAGAGAAAATAAGTCACATCTAAAATCGTTACGACTTCAGCAGGACACTTATGCGTATTTATCACTTTTCTATGTCTCACAAATCCCAGATTTTTGGCAACAATTCCAATAAATTGGAATCCACAGTTATACGTTTAAGGACCCGCCATCTTAGAGAACAGTTTTCTGAACGTTCTGTTAAATTTTCGGATAAATGATGTTACAAGAGGTTGTGATTGAGGACACCCGCGCGTCAATAGATTGCTTAGACGATCAATGTATCAATAAACATCCGATCGACGCTTATGAAAAGTTTAACATTGATTAGCAGAGTTGATAAAAGAAACGATAGTCTTCTGCGTTCTACCAGGAATGTTGAAATATCCAGAGCTGGGTAGTAACTTAACGAAAGTAACGCGTTACCGGTAACGCGTTACTTTTTGTAACTTTTACAGTAACGCGTTCCTGCTATGATAGAAGTAACTTAGTAACGTGGAAAGTTCCTTTTTGTTGTGGAACTTTCACATTTATAAAAGTTCCTTTTGCAGTTACTTTTAGAGCAGAATGTACCTTCCCTCAACATTCAAAACTACACCATTTCCGCCCTCAAATATGTACCTGATTTTCTCTGATAAGGAATTTAAGGCCACCTGCACAAAACCGCATTCCAATCACGCCGTTCATGCTTAGTGCGTCACCAGTTCGCCCTCTCACTTGCACTTGACCAACCCTGCCGTGGCATGGGGGAGGGGGTAGAATTAGATGCAAGACTTCTTACTGGGAGGAATTTCGTTGAAAATTTTGTTTTCCACAGAGAAAAATTACAGCCTGAATTTGTGTTTTAGCAAATTGGCTGCATTCCGGAAATAAAATGGTCAAGTAACTTTCAAAGTAACTTTTCATTGAAAAGGAACTTCCAGTTCCTCTGATTAGTTGAGGAACTTTAACTTAAACTAGTTCCTTTTTTTCGGAAAGTAACGTAACTTTAACGCGTTCCTATTTTTTTGGTAACTTACCCAGCTCTGGAAATATCAATAGGCGAATGATATGAAGTAATAGTCAGTTGACTTTACAGAGCAAGCTAATTCAGCAGACGCTCTGGACTTGCACTCCAAAGGCCAGGATTCGATTCCCATTGCAGGCCTTCATGACTGAGGAATTGTTCAGGATTTCCTTATTCTCGAGAGGCACAGCAGGGATACCCACTAATAGGCCACGACCGGCAGCCTCCTGCCCGAAATTCTTCATGAACATCTTCCCATCATCATAATCATTCGTCGGTCTCCATTAGCATTTAGCTTTAGACCAGGGGTGCGATCACATAAAATGACAACTTACTTATCACGGTGACAAGACCCAAGAAGGACGTGAATAACATTGAGATGAGAAGCTTGTCACCTTGACTAGAAAGTTATCATTTTATGTAATCCCACCCCAGGGGGCCAATTCTTGAGATTCACGTTTTGAAACCGTTTGTTTAAAACGTAAAAAAGTTGAAGGCTAACCAATAGTTGTCAACTGTTTCCAGTTTTAAAACATGTAAACGTAAAACGGTTTCAAAACGTGAATCTCAAGAATTGGCCCCCAGTGTGGACCAGGGCGGTCGCTCCACTCAGCCAAGTCGTACGGCGCGCGAACACTCACACAAAAGACAGTAAAATGCCGAACTCTAATGTAAAATGGCGCTGACCAAACACTTTTACACCAAGAATCCAAATCAGTCATGATTTTCAGAGATTCTTGTGTGTCGGGGTCCTGTGTCTGACACCCTCCTCAGTCTTTTTCCTTCGTTCATGGAAAAATTAGAAAAACTATACATATTTAAAAAGTCACGACAACGCTGGAAGATAATGGCAGGGTGGTTTACACGGGGTGTTTTTATAGGGGTTGAAGTTAAAGAGCATAACGTTTATTTGACCGACGATTTGACATGATTTGACGAAATGTCACCCTCCTCTGTATTTTTCCTTCGTTCATGGGAAAATTAGAAAAACTATACATATTTAAAAAGAGGGCTATAATTTAATGTATAGGGAACAAATGTATGCTTCACGTCAAGACACGATACACATTTCTAGTTTAGACGTAGTTGTGGACATTTCGACAAATATGAAAAAAGTAATTAAAACCCTTTTTATCAGTAACCGTTTAGAGAGTTTTATTTCAATTCACGAAAGTTTTAAAATGGAAAAAAATCTACTGTAACTGCAAATATGATGTGTAGGTTTGATGTGGATTCGTTTTTACAGAATCCTCACGAGACAGTCTAGGCTCTGCAATATTATTATGAAATAAGTTGTTGGTGGAACTCACCAAACAACCCCGCGCGTGGGCTGCATGACCTGGCCGCCAGGTGGTGTTGGTGTCGTCGCGACGTCGACTGAGCGTCCCGACGTGTTGCGTCGAGCCGGCAGTCGACGCGCGGGGTTGCTACGCGCCGGTGTCTCGCACGACGTCGGTTTACGCGGGCAGTCGGGGTAACGCCGTGTCGTACGTACGCAGTCCAGCGATACGCGGAGTAATGTTTTCGTTCCGGAAATGTTATTAAAAGTACTGAAAAAAGAGTTTTCGCATTGGTAAAACGATGTAGAAAATATAGAACTATTTATAATTTTTATAGCTGTTGTAAATTTTTAATCTAGGTGTTTTAAAAATTATGTTTAGTTCAGTGTAGTGGCAGAGCCTATAATGGATACCAGAATAAATCGAGGTAATTTTCTTAATTATCTAAGTGTAAAAATTAAAATATTATAGCTGTTTTACTGGAAAAGAAAAATGAGAGTCAACCAGGTGATATAATTTGGGGCAGTAAATTTATCGCAATATTTTTTTTTACAACATCAAAGTAATTGAAAGAGCGTCTCCATTCTGCACTTTTGGACACTTTCTCTGCTTTTTTGTGTGTTTGGCCCGACGGCCAGATCATTTTTTTCCGATCGAGCTGAAATTTTGCACACATACTAATATCATTCTAACTTAATCGTGTATAGTTTTTGAGAGCTGTCCTCCGATTGGTTCAAAAATGAACCGATTGGTCGAAAATCAAAATGTTCCGATTAAGTTCAAATTTTGCATGGACATTATGAATACCATTTTCTCATATTTCACAAGTTTTCAGCCCAATCGGTAGATAATGTATAAATTTATTGACATTAAATAGAATGTCAGAAGAGATTTTATCGACATTTTATTTCCAGTAGGATTTTCTTTATAGATTTAGAGTGTATCTGGCAATATTCTCAGTTTCATTGAAGACCAGGTACTTTTATTTTGATCGAGTGTATCGTATTTCAATTCACTATGGATTCTGTGCGTTATACGATATTCCGGTTAGAGATGGTGTGCGTTTCGGTGCTCGCTCATCAACGCGTTACACAGAGCGATTTCCTAGTTTGTTTAATTGATGATAACTTTCTTAAACACAGACACATTATTTTAGTATTCGATAATTTTTTTCGTGTAATATTTTAAAAACGTTCTGCAAAACAATTTATTTCTTGATGAAAATTGCTATGTAATCTTCCATGTTTACGACAAACGCTTCAAAAAGAAGAAGCCAATAATTTTAAAAAGAAACAGCAGGAAACACAGACATTAACCCAAGAGAATTTCGGTGATAATGTAAGACGTCTACTCAGGGTCTTATGAGACTAAGTATTAGGGAAGTTTTCTCATTTGCAGAACCATCTGTCATGCATTTTATAGCTTTATTTAAATACAAAGTCCATTACGACTGAAATATTCGAGCGTAGTGCTCCAACTGAGTGGTGTATGAAAATGCGGACAAACTTAAGCGCTGGGTCTGAAACAATAGGTCGAAGTAATTTGCACGTGAATACTCTCTATAGAGTTCGATTTCTTCTAGTTGTAGGAAATTATCTGTGATTGAAGTGGGCGGGTCGATGAATTCTATACATTCTAAATATAACATTAAAATTTACATTCTATATTTAACACTTTTTACATTTATTTGTTTGTCTCAACCGCAACAAAATGGCGACAATCAGAAGATGTATTGATGTATTGAAGTGACCGAGCGGTCATAATAGAAAAGATATATCTCTTTCATATTAATTATGAACCAAAGTAAAATGTTCATGGAGCAATCGATTCAATATTTTAATGTCACGAAACGAAAGGAATCATCTGGTGGCTGCTCTAGAGCAACTTGAAATTTCTGATGGGGTAGAATAATCAAGAAAAAAAATCGTTCACTTTGATATCTTATTTTAGTTCAATAATTAGACGAAGCCATAAGACAAAGGAGGAGTAAAATGAAAACTCTCTCATCGCCACATAATTAACAAGACCTAATCATGTGCATAATGTCAAAGTCTTCTGACTTATTGCGCAATTCACTCTAACCGTAAGACAACTTTCTGCTGCCAATATCAAACGAATGAGATCTAATCAAAATGGGAAGCTAACCGAGTGAGTTAATTAATCTGACTAAAGATCTCGATCCTATTAATTGATCCTGTTAATTGATCGAAGGGATTGAGAGGTGGTGAACTGAAACCATTCTGAAACTGCTTTGAGAGATTTCCCGATTCACTTGCGGTTGTTTGAGTTCAATGTGAAATGTAAGCTTGAATGATCCATAAGACGACCCGAGACTACTTAGATAGTTGGCGTATAATGATAATTAACAAACACTGAGCTAATTGGATACATAATACGTTCATTATATTCACAGCGCCCAATGATGAAGTGACAGGTGAAATATGGTCCACGTCTTGGGAGACCAACTTACCGAATCAAGGCACGCTTGACTTTGGGACTCAGGGAAATAAGGGGAATGAAAATAAAATACGAGCACGACTGAATATTAAACAACATCAGCCATGCGAATAATTTTAGAAATTGGCCTTATAGGAATCGTATAAAATGTGAATAAGAATTACTCAGCTCAAAGCTGATGCTGTGATTGTTTCCTATGGCAACCGCAGACGGAGAAATAGAGAGAAGCAGACAAGAAATTAATGGGGTTTTAATAAAACAATTAAAACTAGATCGAGCTAGGAATTAGCACATCTCAAGTGTTTCGAACACACTCAACTGGAAGAGCCCGCAAGATTCTCATTAATCACACAGACAAAGACAACGGAACACCGACAAACTTCCTCAATACATCGCTCGTTATTGCGTTCAATCCCGCCGTCACAATTACAGCGTCAATTTTAAACCACGGTGTTGGAACCATTTGATTTTATTTCTTAGATTAGTATTCCATTGATTTTGCAAGAGTTGGGACAAATGACTCCCGCGGATCTTCACTTCGAAGTTTAGGTGATTATTGAAAGAAGTCTGAAATTTACATTGGAACTTCCTGCAAGGATGACTTGAAAAGCGGTTTTGCTCGTAAGTTATACCCACGGATACACACTTCCGCCAGAGGGAGCGAGAGAGGGGATCTTTGCGAACTTCAAGTTTGGTTCGGTTGACTGAAATTATTCCCACTGCTCGGGAGCTCGGGACCGACTCATTACCATAATGTCCGAATGCATGGCTTCAAAACTAATGAGTCTCTGTTTTCCGTTCACAGCTTCCTTTGAAAACTCATTTTTCCTATAATTTTGTGTCCCTCTCTACTCTACAGACTTCTCCCTTTCCCTGAACTTTGCGGTGAATTTATTTGTCATGCCTTCGGAGCTTCTCAACTATTCGTTTCTTTTATAGCACTTAACGTTAGAGAAAAAGGGCAATTTACAAATGTAGGATATGTCTAACCTAGTTGTATATATGCAGAAGTACATTGTTCTGCACAACTTATTATAGTGCTGAAAATACATAGTTGCACCATTTACGCACAAGTTTTGCATGTGGGTGCAGGTTTACTGTGTTCTCTTTCATGAGTTCTGTATGGTTGAAAACATTCTTTTAATGAGAGTTTTCAAAACGATACGCATAAACGGTCTGCCGGGCATTGTTCGAAATGCTATCGTTTATTTCGTTACGTCGAGCTGCTGTCATTTTTCAGTTAAATATTTTCTATTTTAATGAACCTTGTGTTCATTTCAACCTCCGGCTGATAAAAGCTATTCACAGGATGATACTGTGTACTTTTTATATAAAAATAATACGTACACATTTATGCGTAATAAATCTGTAAAAATAAGTTACAGAGGTAATTTCGTTACGATTCTGCTCCTGCTTGGTTAATTATGAAAAATTGAATTACTACAATTTACTGAAAATGTAAAAAACACACACTTTCACTTGGAAAATATAATCTTAACTTGTACTCGTTTATTTACGTCCGCGAGGGACTGTCATATGCAGAGAACAAGTCTATTAAACAAAGAGATTGTTTGAACGCATAATGACCATCGGGCGTCGTTTCACTGGCGTCGACGTCTCTGACATATAATTCATTAGTCGGACGCGACGACGTCGGTCCCACTCTTCGACTAACTCCATGCATAAACACCGGCGTCGAGCGAGACCATTCACACGACACGAGTTTACCTACGCCACAGCTATACACATCGACACTAACGAATGCAAATCATTCCACAGGCCAATCAGGGAAACGGTTTTCACCCTAGTGCTTTATTTGCGAAACTTTTTTTTAAGTGTTAAACCGTACACCAAAACCATCGCTGTTTTAGGTCCTAAATCCAGAGAGAATTTTTACCTCACAAGTTTTGCAAAGCAGAGGTAGACGACGTGAACAGGGAAAAGTCCTTTGTTCTCTAAACGTACCATCGGAGATTTAGAGTATCCAATTGAATAAAGATAAACATCTTTAAGGGAATATTAGTTTAAATGCAACGATAAAGCAAATGTTTTTGAAATAACAGAACTCTTTTCTACGACTAAAGGAATTCTTATTGCAAGTTTAAATCTTATTAAAGCAAGTTATGTTATGTCGCGTCTAAGAGATTGCTTACAAATTGTATCAGCTTTTCTTTCGGAATCGTTATTGGAATGTCAAACTCCAAGTTCCAATCCAACTGCGCCTCTGTAGTTGCTACTGCTTCCGTAAAGTCCCGTTAAAACTCGATCCTAGATGCAATTATTTAAATTACGCCATCTTGTACTGTATACATGATACCAAGACAGCAGTCTCAAAGAGCTTATTCTGAAAAGATATTTAGAAACACAACACTAATCAGTATTCAGAAAACGAAACATGTAAACATAACTAGTAGAGCTCTGCTTTAAGTATGATAAAGGGAACCGATATCGTATCTTGCTTTATAAGGAGACCTGTTTTTCTAAACAAATACATTCAATGATTCTACTCTATCAAATAAAAATGGCATGTAATCTCCCTAAAATATAATGCTATTTCACTACTTCCAAGATGACAGATTTTGTGAATACCTATGCATACTGATCATCCGTGTAGACCCAGGGTGGCGAGTGAGGAGCACACTGGATTTATGATGCAGATAAACCTGGCAAGGATGTAACCTCATTCTCGGGCTTGGCAGGGTAATATCGATAAACAATGTTCAGTCGAGCGGAACAAAATCATGGCACTTCCACACGGTAGCGGGCAGCAAACCGCTGGCAGAATACGACATTCTTGAAACACTTGCAGAACAAGATCATGGCACTTCCACACGGTAGCGGGCAGCAAACCGCTGGCAGAATCCGACATTCTTGAAACACTTGCAGAACAAGATCATGGCACTTCCACACGGTAGCGGGCAGCAAACCGCTGGCAGAATACGCCATTCTTGAAACACTTGCAGAACAAGATTACGGCACTTCCACACGGTAGCGGGCAGCAAACCGCTGGCAGAATACGACATTCTTGAAACACTTGCAGAACAAGATCATGGCACTTCCACACGGTAGCGGGCAGCAAACCGCTGGCAGAATACGCCATTCTTGAAACACTTGCAGAACAAGATCACGGCACTTCCACACGGTAGCGGGCAGCAAACCGCTGGTAGAATACGACATTCTTGAAACACTTGCAGAACAAGATCATGGCACTTCCACACGGTAGCGGGCAGCAAACCGCTGGCAGAATACGCCATTCTTGAAACACTTGCAGAACAAGATCATGGCACTTCCACACGGTAGCGGGCAGCAAACCGCTGGCAGAATACGCCATTCTTGAAACACTTGCAGAACAAGATCACGGCACTTCCACACGGTAGCGGGCAGCAAACCGCTGGCAGAATACGACATTCTTGAAACACTTGCAGAACAAGATCACGGCACTTCCACACGGTAGCGGGCAGCAAACCGCTGGCAGAATACGACATTCTTGAAACACTTGCAGAACAAGATCATGGCACCTCCACACGGTAGCGGGCAGCAAACCGCTGGCAGAATACGACATTCTTGAAACACTTGCAGAACAAGATCATGGCACTTCCACACGGTAGCGGGCAGCAAACCGCTGGCAAAATACGACATTCTTGAAACACTTGCAGAACAAGATCATGGCACTTCCACGCGGTAGCGGGCAGCAAACCGCTGGCAGAATACGCCATTCTTGAAACACTTGCAGAACAAGATCATGGCACTTCCACACGGTAGCGGGCAGCAAACCGCTGGCAGAATACGCCATTCTTGAAACACTTGCAGAACAAGATCACGGCACTTCCACACGGTAGCGGGCAGCAAACCGCTGGCAGAATACGCCATTCTTGAAACACTTGCAGAACAAGATCATGGCACTTCCACACGGTAGCGGGCAGCAAACCGCTGGCAGAATACGCCATTCTTGAAACACTTGCAGAACAAGATCATGGCACTTCCACACGGTAGCGGGCAGCAAACCGCTGGCAGAATACGCCATTCTTGAAACACTTGCAGAACAAGATCACGGCACTTCCACACGGTAGCGGGCAGCAAACCGCTGGCAGAATACGACATTCTTGAAACACTTGCAGAACAAGATCATGGCACTTCCACACGGTAGCGGGCAGCAAACCGCTGGCAGAATACGACATTCTTGAAACACTTGCAGAACAAGATCATGGCACTTCCACACGGTAGCGGGCAGCAAACCGCTGGCAAAATACGACATTCTTGAAACACTTGCAGAACAAGATCATGGCACTTCCACGCGGTAGCGGGCAGCAAACCGCTGGCAGAATACGCCATTCTTGAAACACTTGCAGAACAAGATCATGGCACTTCCACACGGTAGCGGGCAGCAAACCGCTGGCAGAATACGACATTCTTGAAACACTTGCAGAACAAGATCATGGCACTTCCACGCGGTAGCGGGCAGCAAACCGCTGGCAGAATACGACATTCTTGAAACAATTGCAGAACAAGATCATGGCACTTCCACACGGTAGTGGGCAGCAAACCGCTGGCAGAATACGACATTCTTGAAACACTTGCAGAACAAGATCATGGCACCTCCACACGGTAGCGGGCAGCAAACCGCTGGCAGAATACGACATTCTTGAAACACTTGCAGAACAAGATCATGGCACTTCCACACGGTAGCGGGCAGCAAACCGCTGGCAGAATACGACATTCTTGAAACACTTGCAGAACAAGATCATGGCACCTCCACGGTAGCGGACAAGAAAAGGACAGAATAAGTCGCTTCGATAGGCGCGAGCCATTCAAGATCGAATTTTATCTTCGCTATACTCTGTTGTAAAGCATTAAAGTCGTATACGTAATCGTAATTTTAATGCATTTTCAATCGCCAGCGCCAAACCGAATGACCGATTGATTTGAAATGTTCTGCAAGTGTCACCGATACATACATCATGTTATTGGTGGTGAAAATATTTGGATATAAAATTAATTGCGTCATTTGCTATGGATTGATGTTTTCCAAAAAGTTAATATTTACAATTCTCTTAAAAATTTACATTAACATTTTTAGTTAATTATTTTGCAAACAAAGGTATAAAAACAGTCAAAACTTCTTATGAACTTGGCAACAAAATTGAAGTGCTCCTGTCTGTGACATAGCCGGTGACACTCGTATTAAAAAGGCACAAAAATAGAAGTTATAATCAAGAGTGAATAGCTCTTACGTGGATTTTAATATTGAAATGCCTTGATGAAATTTTAAAACGAATTAACAATACATTCTCCTACGGTAATGTTCAAGAGTTGGAGTGGCTATGAGGTCAGTCAAAATTATACAGTTATGAACCAGTCTAATTATGTTTCGGGAACATGAACACGAGACTGCTTATCCATTTGTATCAATAATATAGAACATTTTATTCTCTGGGCTCCGAGCGTAAAATATATTCAATGTTGTTATCCAAGCCCTTATATATCTGAGACGCTGGTTGTATAATCAGCTTGAAATTATTTCACTGAAATAGTAAATAATTAGTACCATGTAGTCCAATAAAAAGCGATAAGCATCCTTCACATTTCATTAGTTTTTATCAGATACTTTTTCCTACCTGGGGAACTTAATAAGGGTGTGGCAAAATGCTGAAATTAAACGTTCACTTCGTCACATTTACAGTCCCTACACGGCACCTCCACCACTAGACAGGGAACCAATTCACGCGCCGCCAAACTAGCCTCTTCAGACTACTTCGAACCTTCTTACGTCTTCCACCAGTGAGCGAGATAATTCTATTGGCCTGGGACTTCTTTAACGTCGTTAATTCTATTCCTCAGGGAGAGTTCAGCTGCCTGTGCCGGCGCCATTGGCACTGGTTCATTGGTTCGCCCTGGTTCTGGTGGCGCTTGCCGGTGATCCGCCAAGTGCAGGTAAGCCTCAAGACTCATGTTAAATCAACTCTACTTAAGCCTATCTGTGGACTACAATAATTGCTTGTTCAGGATTATTTGCTTATGTAATTACCTCATTAATGCTGAAGCATATCAGATCATAGCCGTATATGCGTAATGGCTTAGAAGCATTGTACTGTTTAGTACTGCCAATGCTGAGTATCGAGTGGTACGTTACGGTAAACACGAACTACTAATGAACTATTTGCAGACGATTAAATGGTATGTGATCGTGCAGTCGTTACCCTTGCAATATGTGATGAATTCATATTCCCACTCATGAAGTTTTGCTCCACAATATTTTGAAACACAAGAGTGTTAACAGTGTTGTAGCGTGAAACTATATATATATCTAATTTCCCCATCCAACAATGTCGGGTTGGGGGTGGAGGTAGCTCCACCGACCTCTAGGGCCTCCTGGGATGCCGAAGCCGGTTGGCCATTTCGACTTCTTAAACTATACCTACTATAATAAACTATAAACTATATTAAATATAGTTTTAAATGTAATGTAAAGAAACACTTCAAGCTATTATTTTCATTTCATTCATTTCTATTTATCATTTATTCACGCAATGATCAAGACTAGCCCATCATAACTTGTGAACGTGAAAATCAAAAAATGTCCATGTTTGCTTTGGATTTTTCCATTGTATCCATTGTCGAACACGTCGTACGAACAAACTACATAGGTACTTTGTTTATTTGTAGTTCAAGTTTACTTCACTATTTACACGAAGTTTTTGAAAATTTATACAATAATTTTATTAACCATATATGTAATGTAAAGCTTAATAAAAAGCTGTTGTAGACTATAATCTTTTCCTCCCAGCGATGCTTTTCGAGAAAGCGTATTGGTTAGTGTCACTTCTCCTCCTCCTTCAATACAACTTTAATATATTATTTTCAATAAAATTATATATCTCATAAATAATATTGGAGTATAAAGTAGAACTCAGTTGAGACTGACAGATTTTATTTGACTTTGAGACCTAAAACAAAGCCAAAAACAGATTGCAAAATGTTTAGTTCAATATCGAGCAAAGTTGTAAAGTGAAACGCTACCTTAAAGTGATTTATATTATAAAACAAGTAATAACGTATCAAGGTATATAAAACGTCTCATTTGTTCGTTTTTTACTGGAAGTTGAGAGTAGATATTTGCTAGTGGCTTTACTTCAGATTTATTATATTTCCTCGTCACCGAGCGCCGTGTCTCGTTATAAAAATGTTTGTATGTTAGCGTGAAAAGTCCCCTCTACTCTGTAAAGATATTATATACAAACATACACTGCATAATGCATCTGTCACAGAAGTCATCGTTCATGTGCTATCGTGCGCAGCACAGCGCAGCAAGCAAGGCGCAGCGCACTTTTCCTCGCGCTAAACCGCTGTCACCCAGAAGAGACGTTCATGCAATTTATTAAATCATCGTATAGATTCTAAATATACGTTTAAAAATTCGTTCTAATATTACTTTCGTGTGTCACCTCTATTTCACCAGAACGAACATTGAAGATGAATTACAAAATTGTTGACAGACTTTCTGACTGAAATAGAAATATCAATATTAGTAAAGATGAAGGATAGTTTAACTTCCCTCCATTGGATTCCTAATTTTTTTATAATTTTTTATATTGTGATCTTATCGTTACATACTCGTAGACTCTATGTTAAAGACACAATGTTGCAGAGAATTAATTGCTCATTTAAAAGCGTGGACCACAGTTATTAAAAATATATATCTCCTAGAATATATGAGCAGTTATACTCTTCATAAAAGTCGCATATTAAGCTGAATTTCAAATGCAGTGGAATTCTAAATTGAAAATCAGCTCATTACATTTAGGCTGCATTTCACCAAGATTCTAAACCCGGGTTAGAGGCGGTAAACCTGGTTTAGAGGCTCCTAAACCAGGTTTACCGCCTCTAACCCGGGTTTGGAATCTTGGTGAAACGCAGCCTTAGGAGATCAAATTAATCATTGACGAATCCCCCGTTTTCCAAATGCAATTTATTCTCTACAACTTTGTCGCAGTTTCAACATATTGCCTATCTTCAATGAAACGTGCACAATCTGTAAAATGGCAGTTTAGAGGGTGATCATTTCCCTGAAACTATGTAATTATAAAATTATACACTTTGCGGACAGAGCGTGTATGTACACTTCATAATTACGTTTGATATATTTTACCTGAAGTTAGTGTTTTTTTCCGACTAGAGGTTCCACCTACCGCTCAGAGGTAATTATGGGCTCATATTAATATTCATTTGTGTCATCCGTGTGGTTTGAACGAATCGCAATGCAATCTTAATGTCCACAAAAACAGTCATTAGAGTATTAATGTTAATTTATTACTCTGTTTCGTGTAGAAGCAAACACAAGCGAGACGCTTTCAAACATCAGAATCTGAATTCCGAACAGCTTGACGATATGTGATCAGAAAAGTTTTTACTTCCTAGGTAAATATTTTTAGGTCGGTTTGTTATTCTGGATATTTCATTATTCATGTGGGCTGTCACTGTCACGGCGTTCGTGTGTCTTTTGCCTGGCTTGTTTGAGGCACTGCGTGTGTTGCTAATCTCATCTAGCTTTGTATTGCTAATTCTTGCTTCTCTTGACTGATTAATCTGAGCCTCATCTCCAACCACAATTATTCATCTTACAAATTCATCAATTGTATACTCGAGTGTGCATGGTTTCTTGCCATCGAAGAATTCCTGCTGCTCTTGGTAGAGAATTCACATCGACGGTGAAAGATTCGAACACAATGGGGTGCAAACTTTGAAGGAGTCTTAGAGGTAAAGTTCAGTTCAGAGAGAAGTAAGATAATGCATTAGAATGAACCCATCGAACTAGTCTTAAGACAGAATTGAGCGGTAACCGATTCGAAAAGTTTCCTCACAAGTCCATAGTTTAAGTATTCAACATTTTCACTTTGAACGTCTTCAAAATAACTTAAAAAGAGAAAGTCCATGGGGTATTGTGTTCAATAAAAGTGATCCAGTCATGCAGGAAACATTTTAAACATAGATTGTAAAACCTTTAATAATGCTATAAATTTACGCCAGTCAGCCTGATACTAAAGGCATCCTGAACGTTGACTGAATTGGCTGATGTGCAGTAAAGCTTCCTTCACAATCAATATATAACACTATGTTCACAATGTACAACAAGTTCTGTTATTATATTGGAAAACGGAATGGTCAGAAACTGCGAGCACATTTTTTGTATTTGATTAGTTGCTTTGCTGACGTTAGACATGTTTATTGTTTAAATAAGACGATAACAGTATACAATAGAAAGAATTATTGTTCTATTTTATTTTACTTTTCCATTACTCACAATTCCCAATTAATTAAAACCACTGATCTCAAGAGCTATTTCCATTTCTATCTGTGATTAATTTACTGACTCTGTAAAACATGAATAGCTGTTTGCATATACGTGAGCTTCTTTTTCCTATAATTCATGTTGTGAGTGGACACATATTGACCGTCTCTCTCTCTCTAGCACTTCGCTACTCGCTAAATTGATAAAATGCATGACAACACCATATGCACTTCTCACGTCTTCACCATCACAAGAGGAAAAAACGCTACGGAGTTTATTAAAAATCACTTGTGCTGTCATACGAGCGATCCCGTTTTCCTCTATGTATTTTTCAATAAATACTAATTTCATATTGAGACAGTTATGTCAAAATTGTTCGCTGGACAGTGGATATTAGCTTGGCTATGCTTTTATATAATAAAAGAACAATGCATCACAAAATTGAAAAACTAAAACTAATATCAGATATTGTTACTTTAGAAACTTCACCTTACAGCCAATCATGTGAGGCAAAGGTAAAGTTGTCTTGCGCTCTGCAAACAAACTCTACTGTGTCATGCAGCCTCACATTCCACTTTTGTCTTGCTCTCTGCAACACACACTCTACTGTGTCATGCAGCCTCACATTCCACTTATTGTCTTGCTCTCTGCTAAACACACTCTACTGTGTCATGCAGCCTCACATTCCACTTATTGTCTTGCTCTCTGCTACACACACTCTACTGTGTCATGCAGCCTCACATTCCACTTATTGTCTTGCTCTCTGCAACACACACTCTACTGTGTCATGCAGCCTCACATTCCACTTATTGTCTTGCTCTCTGCAACACACACTCTACTGTGTCATGCAGCCTCACATTCCACTTATTGTCTTGCTCTCTGCAACACACACTCTACTGTGTCATGCAGCCTCACATTCCACTTATTGTCTTGCTCTCTGCAACACACACTCTACTGTGTCATGCAGCCTCACATTCCACTTATTGTCTTGCTCTCTGCTACACACACTCTACTGTGTCATGCAGCCTCACATTCCACTTATTGTCTTGCTCTCTGCAACACACACTCTACTGTGTCATGCAGCCTCACATTCCACTTATTGTCGTGCTCTCTGCAACACACACTCTACTGTGTCATGCAGCCTCACATTCCCCTTATTGTCTTGCTCTCTGCAACACACACTCTACTGTGTCATGCAGCCTCACATTCCACTTATTGTCTTGCTCTCTGCAACACACACTCTACTGTGTCATGCAGCCTCACATTCCACTTATTGTCTTGCTCTCTGCAACACACACTCTACTGTGTCATGCAGCCTCACATTCCACTTATTGTCTTGCTCTCTCACACACTCTACTGTGTCATGCAGCCTCACATTCCACTTATTGTCTTGCTCTCTGCAACACACACTCTACTGTGTCATGCAGCCTCACATTCCACTTATTGTCTTGCTCTCTGCAACACACACTCGACTGTTTCATGCAGCCTCACATTCCACTTATTGTCTTGCTCTCTGCAACACACACTCTACTGTGTCATGCAGCCTCACATTCCACTTATTGTCTTGCTCTCTGCAACACACACTCTACTGTGTCATGCAGCCTCACATTCCACTTATTGTCTTGCTCTCTGCAACACACACTCTACTGTGTCATGCAGCCTCACATTCCACTTATTGTCTTGCTCTCTGCTACACACACTCTACTGTGTCATGCAGCCTCACATTCCACTTATTGTCTTGCTCTCTGCAACACACACTCTACTGTGCCATGCAGCCTCACATTCCACTTATTGTCTTGCTCTCTGCAACACACACTCTACTGTGTCATGCAGCCTCACATTCCACTTATTGTCTTGCTCTCTGCAACACACACTCTACTGTGTCATGCAGCCTCACATTCCACTTATTGTCTTGCTCTCTGCTACACACACTCTACTGTGTCATGCAGCCTCACATTCCACTTATTGTCTTGCTCTCTGCTACACACACTCTACTGTGTCATGTAGCCTCACATTCCACTTATTGTCTTGCTCTCTGCAACCCACACTCTACTGTGTCATGCAGCCTCACATTCCACTTATTGTCTTGCTCTCTGCAACCCACACTCTACTGTGTCATGCAGCCTCACATTCCACTTATTGTCTTGCTCTCTGCAACACACACTCTACTGTGTCATGCAGCCCCACATTCCACTTATTGTCTTGCTCTCTGAAACACACACTCTACTGTGTCATGCAGCCTCACATTCCACTTATTGGCTTGCTCTCTGCAACACACACTCTACTGTGTCATGCAGCCTCACATTCCACTTATTGTCTTGCTCTCTGCAACACACACTCTACTGTGTCATGCAGCCTCACATTCCACTTATTGTCTTGCTCTCTGCTACACACACTCTACTGTGTCATGCAGCCTCACATTCCACTTATTGTCTTGCTCTCTGCAACACACACTCTACTGTGTCATGCAGCCTCACATTCCACTTATTGTCTTGCTCTCTGCAACACACACTCTACTGTGTCATGCAGCCTCACATGCCACTTATTGTCTTGCTCTCTGCAACACACACTCTACTGTGTCATGCAGCCTCACATTCCACTTATTGTCTTGCTCTCTGCAACACACACTCTACTGTGTCATGCAGCCTCACATTCCACTTATTGTCTTGCTCTCTGCTACACACACTCTACTGTGTCATGCAGCCTCACATTCCACTTATTGTCTTGCTCTCTGCAACACACACTCTACTGTGTCATGCAGCCTCACATTCCACTTATTGTCTTGCTCTCTGCAACACACAGTCTACTGTGTCATGCAGCCTCACATTCCACTTATTGTCTTGCTCTCTGCAACACACACTCTACTGTGTCATGCAGCCTCACATTCCACTTATTGTCTTGCTCTCTGCTACACACACTCTACTGTGTCATGCAGCCTCACATTCCACTTATTGTCTTGCTCTCTGCAACACACACTCTACTGTGTCATGCAGCCTCACATTCCACTTATTGTCTTGCTCTCTGCAACACACACTCGACTGTGTCATGCAGCCTCACATTCCACTTATTGTCTTGCTCTCTGCAACACACACTCTACTGTGTCATGCAGCCTCACATTCCACTTATTGTCTTGCTCTCTGCAACACACACTCTACTGTGTCATGCAGTCTCACATTCCACTTATTGTCTAGCTC
The DNA here is from genome assembly GCA_934045905.1 of Leuctra nigra. Lineage (NCBI taxonomy): Eukaryota > Metazoa > Arthropoda > Insecta > Plecoptera > Leuctridae > Leuctra > Leuctra nigra. Next base: position 40,353,095 of record OW203762.1, read on the forward strand.
TCTGCAACACACACTCTACTGTGTCATGCAGCCTCACATTCCACTTATTGTCTTGCTCTCTGCAACACACACTCTACTGTGTCATGCAGCCTCACATTCCACTTATTGTCTTGCTCTCTGCAACACACACTCTACTGTGTCATGCAGCCTCACATTCCACTTATTGTCTTGCTCTCTGCAACACACACTCTACTGTGTCATGCAGCCTCACATTCCACTTATTGTCTTGCTCTCTGCTACACACACTCTACTGTGTCATGCAGCCTCACATTCCACTTATTGTCTTGCTCTCTGCAACACACACTCTACTGTGTCATGCAGCCTCACATTCCACTTATTGTCGTGCTCTCTGCAACACACACTCTACTGTGTCATGCAGCCTCACATTCCCCTTATTGTCTTGCTCTCTGCAACACACACTCTACTGTGTCATGCAGCCTCACATTCCACTTATTGTCTTGCTCTCTGCAACACACACTCTACTGTGTCATGCAGCCTCACATTCCACTTATTGTCTTGCTCTCTGCAACACACACTCTACTGTGTCATGCAGCCTCACATTCCACTTATTGTCTTGCTCTCTGTAACACACACTCTACTGTGTCATGCAGCCTCACATTCCACTTATTGTCTTGCTCTCTGCTACACACACTCTACTGTGTCATGCAGCCTCACATTCCACTTATTGTCTTGCTCTCTGCAACACACACTCTACTGTGTCATGCAGCCTCACATTCCACTTATTGTCTTGCTCTCTGCAACACACACTCGACTGTGTCATGCAGCCTCACATTCCACTTATTGTCTTGCTCTCTGCAACACACACTCTACTGTGTCATGCAGCCTCACATTCCACTTATTGTCTTGCTCTCTGCAACACACACTCTACTGTGTCATGCAGTCTCACATTCCACTTATTGTCTAGCTCTCTGCAACACACACTCTACTGTGTCATGCAGCCTCACATTCCACTTATTGTCTTGCTCTCTGCAACACACACTCTACTGTGTCATGCAGCCTCACATTCCACTTATTGTCTTGCTCTCTGCAACACACACTCTACTGTGTCATGCAGCCTCACATTCCACTTATTGTCTTGCTCTCTGCAACACACACTCTACTGTGTCATGCAGCCTCACATTCCACTTATTGTCTTGCTCTCTGCTACACACACTCTACTGTGTCATGCAGCCTCACATTCCACTTATTGTCTTGCTCTCTGCAACACACACTCTACTGTGTCATGCGCCTCACATTCCACTTATTGTCGTGCTCTCTGCAACACACACTCTACTGTGTCATGCAGCCTCACATTCCCCTTATTGTCTTGCTCTCTGCAACACACACTCTACTGTGTCATGCAGCCTCACATTCCACTTATTGTCTTGCTCTCTGCAACACACACTCTACTGTGTCATGCAGCCTCACATTCCACTTATTGTCTTGCTCTCTGCAACACACACTCTACTGTGTCATGCAGCCTCACATTCCACTTATTGTCTTGCTCTCTGCAACACACACTCGACTGTTTCATGCAGCCTCACATTCCACTTATTGTCTTGCTCTCTGCAACACACACTCTACTGTGTCATGCAGCCTCACATTCCACTTATTGTCTTGCTCTCTGCAACACACACTCTACTGTGTCATGCAGCCTCACATTCCACTTATTGTCTTGCTCTCTGCAACACACACTCTACTGTGTCATGCAGCCTCACATTCCACTTATTGTCTTGCTCTCTGCTACACACACTCTACTGTGTCATGCAGCCTCACATTCCACTTATTGTCTTGCTCTCTGCAACACACACTCTACTGTGCCATGCAGCCTCACATTCCACTTATTGTCTTGCTCTCTGCAACACACACTCTACTGTGTCATGCAGCCTCACATTCCACTTATTGTCTTGCTCTCTGCAACACACACTCTACTGTGTCATGCAGCCTCACATTCCACTTATTGTCTTGCTCTCTGCTACACACACTCTACTGTGTCATGCAGCCTCACATTCCACTTATTGTCTTGCTCTCTGCTACACACACTCTACTGTGTCATGTAGCCTCACATTCCACTTATTGTCTTGCTCTCTGCAACCCACACTCTACTGTGTCATGCAGCCTCACATTCCACTTATTGTCTTGCTCTCTGCAACACACACTCTACTGTGTCATGCAGCCTCACATTCCACTTATTGTCTTGCTCTCTGCAACACACACTCTACTGTGTCATGCAGCCCCACATTCCACTTATTGTCTTGCTCTCTGAAACACACACTCTACTGTGTCATGCAGCCTCACATTCCACTTATTGGCTTGCTCTCTGCAACACACACTCTACTGTGTCATGCAGCCTCACATTCCACTTATTGGCTTGCTCTCTGCAACACACACTCTACTGTGTCATGCAGCCTCACATTCCACTTATTGTCTTGCTCTCTGCTACACACACTCTACTGTGTCATGCAGCCTCACATTCCACTTATTGTCTTGCTCTCTGCAACACACACTCTACTGTGTCATGCAGCCTCACATTCCACTTATTGTCTTGCTCTCTGCAACACACACTCTACTGTGTCATGCAGCCTCACATGCCACTTATTGTCTTGCTCTCTGCAACACACACTCTACTGTGTCATGCAGCCTCACATTCCACTTATTGTCTTGCTCTCTGCAACACACACTCTACTGTGTCATGCAGCCTCACATTCCACTTATTGTCTTGCTCTCTGCTACACACACTCTACTGTGTCATGCAGCCTCACATTCCACTTATTGTCTTGCTCTCTGCAACACACACTCTACTGTGTCATGCAGCCTCACATTCCACTTATTGTCTTGCTCTCTGCAACACACAGTCTACTGTGTCATGCAGCCTCACATTCCACTTATTGTCTTGCTCTCTGCAACACACACTCTACTGTGTCATGCAGCCTCACATTCCACTTATTGTCTTGCTCTCTGCAACACACACTCTACTGTGTCATGCAGCCTCACATTCCACTTATTGTCTTGCTCTCTGCAACACACACTCTACTGTGTCATGCAGCCTCACATTCCACTTATTGTCTTGCTCTCTGCAACACACACTCGACTGTGTCATGCAGCCTCACATTCCACTTATTGTCTTGCTCTCTGCAACACACACTCTACTGTGTCATGCAGCCTCACATTCCACTTATTGTCTTGCTCTCTGCAACACACACTCTACTGTGTCATGCAGTCTCACATTCCACTTATTGTCTAGCTCTCTGCAACACACACTCTACTGTGTCATGCAGCCTCACATTCCACTTATTGTCTTGCTCTCTGCAACACACACTCTACTGTGTCATGCAGCCTCACATTCCACTTATTGTCTTGCTCTCTGCAACACACACTCTACTGTGTCATGCAGCCTCACATTCCACTTATTGTCTTGCTCTCTGCTACACACACTCTACTGTGTCATGCAGCCTCACATTCCACTTATTGTCTTGCTCTCTGCAACACACACTCTACTGTGTCATGCAGCCTCACATTCCACTTATTGTCGTGCTCTCTGCAACACACACTCTACTGTGTCATGCAGCCTCACATTCCCCTTATTGTCTTGCTCTCTGCAACACACACTCTACTGTGTCATGCAGCCTCACATTCCACTTATTGTCTTGCTCTCTGCAACACACACTCTACTGTGTCATGCAGCCTCACATTCCACTTATTGTCTTGCTCTCTGCAACACACACTCTACTGTGTCATGCAGCCTCACATTCCACTTATTGTCGTGCTCTCTGCAACACACACTCTACTGTGTCATGCAGCCTCACATTCCACTTATTGTCTTGCTTTTTTTTTTTTTTTTTTTTTTTGTCTGGGGCTTAACGTCGCACTGTTCTGCAGCGAGGCTAATGGCGACGGATGGATGATTGTGATGATGATTGGGAGATGATGGTGAAGAGTAGGTAAGGATGGAAGGTGGGAAGGAGGCGGTCGTGGCTTATTAGTAGGGTACCTTCCCAGCATTTGCCTGAAGACTGAGGGAAAACCACGAAAAACCCCAGTCAGGAAGGACGGCCGCGGGAATCGAACCCGGGCCTCCGGAATACAAGCTGAGAGCGTTAACCACTCACCCAACCTGTTCCGTCTTGCTCTGGTATACGGTAATGAATGCATTGTAATGTCATTCTCATGTTCCAGTTACAGCAATTAGGGATTCATTCAGTTGAAATCGAACTTGTCATTATTCCAGTTCAATGCAGTCAGCACGTTTCGACTTTCAATGTTTTTATCACAATAATTGTGTGTTTTGTCTTTTATAAACGTCACTAACTTCATGTAATACTTACATTTTCAGATCCGATCATAATTACATTTTTTCTGCGGCGTTACATTTCCTTATTTCCTCTAAAAGCTTTCGTTCGTTTAGATTGTAAAAAATCACATTAATTATCGTATGCACTTATTATTTTTCTATCGTAACGTACCAATGTGCTTCTTCATGCAATCACACGTTATTCATTATAGAAGAGGGAGGATGTGACATAGTAATCAGCGTTCACGCTCGTTATTTCTAATTTCTTTCTCGCGAATGGGGAGAAGGTGAAAGTATTGATTGCTTCGACACCACCTCAATCTGTTCGTGACACGCATCGGGTTTTGTAATATATCGCCCGCTTGTGTTAACCTCTCTTCGCCTTCCATCCACCTTGATATCGTGTTCAAACACCACTTCTTACTCTTCTACTTGAAATTCTCCACCTAATGCAGCCATCAGCGACCGGAACCGAACCCCGGTCCTCGAGACTTTTGTTTTGTATTTCCCTCACTCGCTCCGCTGTAATTTAGCTGTGATATAATCTCCGCCCACTAACTTTGGTTGGTGATAAGGATACAAACGCAAGGTATGGTAGATCGAGTGATACGGGAATCATTAAACTTGTAGCCCCGAAGGAAGTAATTTGCGTTGGCAATCAATCCGAGTAAACCACGAGCGATCTGAAAGTGAGCGGACTACATAACAGCTTTCATCACTTCATTGATTGCAACTCGGCTCATTGGCTTTAAGGACATTGAAAAACTTCTATTCCGATCTTTCACTTTATTTAGGATTTGCATGAAAAAGTCAAAATAAGATAAATTGATTTTCAATACTTTCCAAATCCGGGATAAGTGCACTGAATAGAATCGCATTCATGCCTTGATTCCTGTTGGGGTAATTTAGGACGATGTCCCAACAGTTTTCGACTTTCTGAAGGTCTTTGTTTGTGTTTTGTGAAATTTCGTTGGTATTCGTTCTATTGAAGTAAGTATCCATTGAACCGAGAACCACGTGGAGAGCTTTAAGGAAAACGCCATTGTTTGCTCGAAAAAACACGTCTTTGAAACTTCGCTGGCAACAAAGTTGAAAAACACGAAAATATATTGCGAGGAATCGAGAAATAATGATAATTTCCAATGTAGAGATTGCCGTCTGAATGCAAAGAACTGGAAAGTAACTGTAAAAGCTGAAGAAACTGATTTTTCTGAGTGGGCTTGAGTACTTCTAAGTACTCTAGTTTCTTTACATTGAAACTATTTCACCTAGTCTTTATTGTTTACCATAATCATAATTTATCATTATTCACTATAAGTGGTACATTTTTCATAATCAAGGACAAAGCGAAATAATGTCATTTTTACTTATGTACATTTTTCGCATTGGTTTTATATACATTGGTATAAATTAGGTTTGTTCATATTATTTTTAAATTTAACATGAATACAAGTACAGGAATTCGAGAACATCACTTTCTTGAAAACTTTGTGCGTACATTTAAATTCCGTTTCAAGCTTGCTGACTAGAGAAAGATTTTCTTCAAAGCTTTTGAAGTGTGGGCTGAGCGTCCCTGGAAACTAAGTTATGTAAACATTCTCTTTGTTCGTATTTTCGTAATACGTATATTTTTAAAGTTGCTTCTTCTGACTTATTAATTCAAATTTTACTTTCCTTCATTGTTGAGCGAGCGACTCAATTTGACTTTATTGACACGGACTTCGTTCTTTCTGCCTGGTACATGGGGATATACAGGTCACACCGTCTCACCGATCGATCTGAAAATTTACACACACGTCCAACTCTGCGGTATGCAGAATGAAATGTAGATGAAATTTTAAGTTGAAAGGTTAAAATTAAAAAAATTATATAAATTTCTCCTAATTGGCTGAAAAACTAAATGTTCTGATCAAGTTCAAATTTTGAACCATTTCCAATACCATTTTCTCTTATTCTACAAATTTTCACCACAATCAGTCAAGAACGTACATGCACTTACTGACATTTTTGACTTAATAAACAGAGCTGTCAGAAACTACTCTAAACTGTCTACCCTAAACTCTACTCTACTCTAGAGTAAACATTGACCTCTTCTTTTACATGAACGTCTCCACATTTTCCTCACCCTTGTTATGGAAAATGGTTATCAAAATGTGCACAGCTCTATCAAGTATGTAAGTTAGCAATCTGTTTCTTCCCACCTACCGACAAGGGTTGCAATGCATCACGCTTAATCCACCAGATCATAGAACACTGGACCTACATAATAGCAGAATTCATTGATCAGCATCATATTTCATTCTTTGTTACAACCGAGCTTGAAATTGAACTAATTTAATTAATTGTACATAATTTCCCACAAGGGACGCCGCCATTGTTCACGAACTGCGGGTTCTAATCTTTTAATCAGCCGACTGAGAAGTGGCTAATGCACGCGTTTCATGCATGACGTTTGCTGTTGGTCTCTGATGTTTACACACACAAAGTAACTGTTTTGCCGGTACTCATTGAACTTGTTCAGTGTTTTACAATTTATAGTTTTCTACCTAATTACCGCATACAAATATTCAATGAACACATTTTTAACAATTTCCCGCGTAATAACACGATCTCTAATAATTTTCTTTGGAAATAGTGATATTTTCGGCTTTTCATATGGCTACATTTTTAAAAATTCTCCACGTAAAAACTGGAATTCTGATCATTTTCGTTGGAAAGTGATATTCTAGGTATAGGTATATCTTCTTTTTCAGAAACCTGATTTTTTTTATTTGTAAACTGAATAGGTCTAAAACGGTCCGTATTTCAATGCGATTATCTTCAAAGCATTGATAATAATTTCAATCGTATTCGATTCCTTTGAACCGAACGTAATATAATAATAACACAGCAAATGATGAAAATGTAAATGAATGAATAGATTCATCTCCTGGCCTGGATTCACAATTCTCCTGCACAATGACGATAGCGTGCTCGGTCTTTCAATCGCCGGAACAGCTGCTCTGTGCTCTCTTCGTGCTGCTCTTCGATCCTCGACCGACGATCTTCTGATTACAAACTAACAAACCACCTACCGATAGAATAAGTGCCTACATTCAAACACGGCTATTTCTTGTCCTCTTTTGCATTTAGCGGTTACTTTTGAGCCCCTTCCTTTGTCATGACCGGAATACAGACAAACTCTAATATTCCAGAGAACTTTGTTCAGATTAGACACGAAATGTAATTTTCAATAATATCAAGGTGGATAACTCTGCAAACAAGCTTGAACAAAAAAGTTAATTAATATTGATATTAGCAGCATAAAGTTCAGCGGTAATGGAAGGTATGGAAATGGATTACACATTTACATTTCTAAGTGCTCTAGCATATAGAGGATATAAGTGTATATATTATTCCATTATCGCTTTTGAAATCACATTCTGGTTTATAATTGTACTTCACAGGTACTGTTAGCAGTGTTCAAAGCGGTAACAATGAAGTAAAAAATGTACTTCCTATTCGCTACAATTAAACAAACAATTTGGAATACGTTACAATCTATTAAACAACGATTTAATCGTATAATTTATGATATTCCAAAGTTAGGTTTATTCGTCCATTCATTTCTTTAAACCAGGCTTCATCAAGATTAATAAATTGACTTTTTCCGTGTTTATTTTTATAATTTTCTATTAATATTTTCCTTCATTTGAATGCATTTAACCATGCAATCACGAGGCATTTAAAAAGCTTTTAACATACATAGTGCTAGATTTAGGTTTCTAGATATTAAAGTATAAAACATTAGACTGTAGTTGAACTCTAAGCTGGCAGTCAAACTTCCCCAGACGATCAACATGTAGGTGTGTTTTAAGTGTGACATTGCGCGAGAATGAGCGTATAGTCTTACATTTTAACGCAAATTTACCTCGAGTTCTACAACCATTATTATGTTGATCTTTGGAACTACGCTGTAATTATTGCCAAGTTCGAAGGCGGGAAATATCGGCTTCGTATGAGATTCATCTGCTTGGCAGAACAGGAGCGATTTCAAATCAAACGTCAGATTTATTTCTTCTCTCATATCTGGTTTTGACAGCTGCATATGATCTGACACTATTATGACTTGCATTACTTTGAACTGGTTTTATTTCGATGGATTATGCAAGAACGGAGCTGAGTACAATTCTGGGTTAATCCTCAGATTCCAAGTGATCCTTGTTCTCTCGAACCGCCCACTGCGCTATTACTCGCTCAGATGAAATGAACATGATTGAAATGTGCAGTTATGTAAAGTGCAGATAAGGAAGACAGGGATTCATATTAATAACCGGCATATAGCGCTCTGGGTGAATACAATAAGAACCTCCCACATTTATCATTGTGCTATTGCTGATAAAATATTTGTTTGCTTACTATATACGCTCTTCGGTGTCCCATTTATCTGCCAGCTAGGGTTAGCAAAACGTTTCTTAATGCCTCCTAGTTTATAGTTATGGGCTACTCTGACGACACAACTCAGCATGGCAAGCGTTGTGGGGTTCAGTTTGCATGTCTGCGACTATAACAGTGGCCGTGAATAATGCACACGATCGTAATGTAACGACATATATATCGTTATACGTATGAAGACGTTTCGCTGGGTGAATAAGCCAAATCCCCCCTGCAATGTTCAGCCACACTAAAGTGCATTGGAAAGAATGAAAACGTTCCGCTTCATCTCTCTAGCGGGTGTTTTAAAGATCGCGAGTTCGAGGCTCGGCTCGCCCAAGACGGAGATCTCGAAGAAATGGGATTGCTGAGAAGGATCAATTTGATTTTACAATCTTCTCAGTTTCCTATTCCTTCTTACATGTTACATCCGGCAGATCTCTCAAATGGCAAATAAAAAACCCGTCGAAAACAGGAACGTTTTCTTGAAAAAGAGCCGCGATAAGCGCAGTTCTGTTGTTTCTACCATTTCATTAATCTTATTTACACGTACACTGGCGAGCTTCCGCCCACTACTGCGTAGCGATTTACAGGAAGCTACAAAAGAAACAAATCACGATATCCAACTAAAATGGCTCAATACCAAGTGATATTTGTGTTGATTTCAGAAAACGAAGTGACGCCGACTCGCAACGTCTCGTCCATGCTCCATCCTGACACTAACACTTACCTGCACGAGAATACATTCTGGACTTTCAACGAGTCGTTCCATCTATCCAAGTTTGACGACTTTGATCACACGCACTTTGACGGTAAGCAATCAAGTTGTACATTCGAACGAACATTTTCTGAGCGAAAGAAATATTTTATGGCGGTTGAAATCGTGGCAGGTTCTTGGCGCCTGGGATGGAATTTTAATCATCGCATCGGATCCTACTCGGGTGTAATTGAGGGAGGCGCGAAACCCTCGCCAGCATAAAGATATATACAAAACTTTAGTAAAGTATTCGCGGAAAATGCTCCATTTATCTTCATTCGCTGGTGAAAAGTACAAACACCAACACAAATTTTGCCGTCACAATTTTTCAAAAAAAAAGTTGACAGAACATTTTTCACGCAAACTGGTTATTTATTAGCATATCTTGGAAAATTGTGGCAACTGAAAGTGCCAAAAGGTGCTGATGATAAACTATACAGCCATATCGTTTTTTCAAAAGTCATCCGAACAAAAGAACTCACCAAAATCCACGACTCTCTTATCCGAATCGGGTGACATGTTTCAGCTTTGCAAAAATGTAAAATCTTGATATTAGTTGAGTTTGTCACCTCTTCAGCCATGCGTTGGTATTTTGGTCGCGAGAACTCCGCCGCCGCTCGACCCTCAGAGGGAATTCTGAAGCGCAATAATAAGAATGCGTCGAGTCCAAAAGGGCACGAAAGATTGTTTCGCATATATTTATGATGAGAAATACAAACTTCATATGCAGAACGTAGCGCGTGAGAGTATTTCCTTGGTTTATATTATTCTCTGAGAATATATTGCATTGTAAATATAAAACGTCGGGAATGAAGTAGACTGTCGTCTCTTATTGAGGGAATAGAGGAACTCTTCAAATATATTCGACTGAGGTATAATCGCCATCGACCACGGTCGAGGAGGAATGTTCGGAATTTCGTGAATTTCCATGAGAGTGAAATTCGTATCGTTTCTACCTTCGACTTATTGGTTAGGCGAGAAAATGGGAATCTCAATCGTGTAAAGAAGAAACCAAAATGTTGTACCTTGGAGTGTAATTAATTGCCGAGGAGTGAACCAGGCTTTCTACCGAAAGTGTCCACGGCGAATAAACTTCTTCTTCGCTTTTTTCATTTCCAGTAAAAGAGGTGTATTTTATAATACTAGAGCTGTATTTTTAAGTATTGGGGTTGTACAAAATCCTTTTTTGATTGCTGAAATGATTAAAAAACATTTGTAATCCTCTCAAAACGTTTGAAAATCCCATCTCCGAAATTCAATCAAAACGATCGCGTCTTCACCAAAGAATCGATAGGGAAATCAGAATTGATGCATTTCTGGATTTATAATGTACAAAGCACGATCGTTTAATTTTCCACTCATTCAATTTCTTGAACAATGTTAGGTATTTTGGAACGAAATCGAAAAACATTTCAGAATTATTATTATAAGATTTATTGATGATAAATCGGGAAGTTTATATCTGGATTTCCTGAAGGAAATCTTAAAGTTGGTCGTCGATCAGTCTTCTTCAAGACAAAAGTCCGAGTCTCTCTGACAAAAGTGATACGTATTCGTCTTATGTTCTTGTAATATTTCAGAAGATGGATCGGATGTATGTTCCAGAATCGCACGAAGGAGATGGCAGTACCGAGCGCAATCCGCCCAGAGTTCCCGGAAAACCACGAGATAAGAGCAACGATCCAGTGTTTGATAACAACCTTATCACTAATCTCACCGCCCAGCTGGGAGGAACCGCGTTCCTCAACTGCCGCGTGCGTAACTTAGGCGAGAGACCGGTAAGTTATAATTGACACCCTCCTTAGCTATAATTACCACCCCTGATCTACTCCTAAGAGAATTACGTCTAATATTCGCCGAACAACGAGAAGTCAAACAATATTAATTAAGACACTTGTAAGGGCTTCGCAATTCTATTGAGGACGGGAAGCAATTAGTCTTGACAAAAGACTAAGCTATCGCAAAGGAAAATACAATTAATTGATTGAAACTTGTAACTCAAGTTAAAAACTCCGTGGGAATAATTCTATTTTCTCTCTTCGATGATTGCGTTTCAATTTGAACGTAGTAAATGTCAGTTGTTAAAGTGAATGTAATCGAATGGCGTACCTACTGTGTAGTGTAACTATAGAGAGAGAGTACTCCAACAATGTAGACAGTAATTGCATGGTTCGAACTCCGACTTTACAACGAGAGCGGCGCCAGGAAAAGCGCGACAAAAAGTTCACGAAGAGTGCTATTCGAATTATCCGCCAAGCGAGCAACTTTAGTTCGTTGAGTTAACTTTGGATTTTTATATTATATGAACTCAAACGAAAATTATTTTTAAATTGAAATTAATTTTAGATTGCATTTGTTAATTAGTAAGAAATAAGGTATCAGCACAAGAAAATGTTGTTACTTATAGCTTTAAATTTGAAATAAATTAGTAGTTTTTACATAAATAAACCCCTGATTTCATAAGTTAAAGCTCTCGAATCGCGAATTCTGTACCCGGGACCTCTCACTTGCTGGGCGAGAGCTATACCAACTGAGCTACCGGTCGGACGGACGGATATATAATTTTTTCTCACGATACCTGGGGAAAAAACTCAACATCATTTCCCCGGAGAAAATAATTCGTTTTCTTTGTTCGAACTCTAATCGTATTTTTGTGTCCGCGTATTTCTCACCGTGCTCAATGCATGTATGTATCCGACAACATTCGAGATTATTCTCGTGCAAGATCGATGGCCACATAAATCTTCCCCCATAGTCAATGAACACAATCCATCCACAGGTTGTGTGGTGTTAAGCTGACTTGAATCAGTGGCATAAATCATATTTGCACGAAGTTTCCAGCAGCAAATCAACAGCTTCTGGAAAGCATGCGGATGCAGAGGTGACATGCACAGAGAAAGGTGTGAACCAAACTACTGGTGATCATAAACCATCATCGGATTTTCATCGCGTGGAGATAAAGGAATTAATCCTGATTTGTGTTGTGCTGTTGAGATTAAACCGAATTTTCATAACAAACACAAAAATTCTAAATTCTAATTTTTGGAGACCGACGCTTGCGATTGCAACGCCCGGCTGAGCTTTTGGGAGTTTTGTTAATTTGCGTCACTGATTTGCAAGCGTGAACCGAAAAAATATTCCCATCGCGTTTAGCTTTTCATTTTATTCAAAAAGAGAAACTCTGCTACAAAACAAATTAAAATTAACAGAACTTGTTAACTTTATGAAACAGTATAGACTACCTCAAATGAGTCCTTTTGTGTCTTTGTTTAGCTAAACACAAAGAGATTGTCTCCTGTAGAAATACGAATTAAGTATGATAAACAGACAAGAAAAAGTGTTCATTATCATTTTCCAATAATCTTAGGCTTATTTATAAACTTTTCAAGAAATACACAGCCACTTTTTCCTTGAGGTTCAACTAAGCGTGTCTTGTGATTTAATATTGGCGCCAGGTTTCAGTGAAATATTGTAAAATTGTATACTTCTTCGTTTTAGAACTAGAACAGCACATCCCTAATATTTAGGAGTGTTATAAATAAATGTATTTGATAGCTTCTTTTGGAGGCTATATTTACGATTGGAACTGTAAGCCCTAGTGCTGAATTTTTTGTAGACTGCTGTACATACCCCAGGAAAAGGTTCAATAATATATTTTATTGAAGCGATGTCTCACATCGGACGCTTCTGACAAAATGCTCAGAGACGCAATGCGCTGACAGTTGAGCGGGAAACGCCTAGCCGGAATATCAGAGTTGGACTGTCTTCAAAATTTCATTCAACGTTCCATTTTGTAAGCCCTATAGATACGAATAGAATGGCATACAATCTTTGAATGGTCGCCTTCTGAATACAAACCATTGAGAAACTACTCACTAAATCTAGTTTAAGCCAATCGAGCTAGTAAATATATGCTGTTCAATTCAATAATAGCGTTCATCATACTATAGGTACCAAGGATATTTGTCCTATTCGAGGATTAATACAAAATCTAGCACAATGCTCTTGATTTGCATGTTCATTAGAAATCTTTGGCCGAAGAAACTAGTTCTATGACAGAGTAATATCAATAGCATCAAATGAAATTACATACTATTTTCGATTTTCTCTGTTCCTTTTTAATATTTCTGGACCGTTTAGCGATAGTATTGATAAATATTGTACTGATAAATTGATAATATTGGTATATTATTATTTATTTAATCCCTTCCAACAATAATGCCGGGTAAGGCGTTTATTATTATTGGTATAAACTAATTTAAGAGCTATTTTAACTCACCACTCACCAGTTAAAAATAAGCACTCCAATATTCAAGATAGGTACATATCAGAGCTTGAAATAATGTCCAGACTTGAACCACTCAACAGTGAAAGCGGTGGTAAATATGTGCTTGTGTTTGTCTCAGGTGTCCTGGATTCGACGCCGGGACTGGCACATCCTCACGTCCGGAGTGTTTACCTACACGAACGACGAGCGTTTCCAAGTCGTCCACAGCGAGGGCGGCGAAGATTGGAACTTACAGATCAAATACGTACAGAAGAGGGACAACGGTACATACGAATGTCAGGTAAAAACTAAAAGTCTTGTTTTAAAGTTGGTTTTAACGACGTACTGTGTTCCAACGAATGAAGTGGCGAATAATTTCGAACGTGATCGGGAAGCAATGCTGGAAACTACAAGTGTTGTTTTTATCCTCGGTCTTGGAAGTATATTTCAATGAAGTAGGAAGTGTATTGTTCTTGGAACACTTTTGAAAGTGACTGCTATTACTTAATGGCGCGTGCTTTCTATAGAAAAACTTTTAAAATAGTTTTTTTAAAATCAAGTGTCGCAACTTGTTAATCCCTCGCTTCAGTTAATTGAAAGCTGCAGAGTTATTCTCTTCATCGAATAGGCAAGTCAATCACTACTAAATGGTTGTATTGAATGCATCGACTAATAAGAAAACAGCTAGAAACTGCTCAGACAACATTGTTGTCTTGTGTTAAAAGAATTTTTAGGAAAACGTTAAAAGCTCTCAAAATTGTACGGAATTTTCTCCGCTGTAGAGACAGATTTCATGGTAGAATGATTGTCGGCAATCTTCACGGTAACATTTTTCGGGGTAAATGTTAAAGTACGCTGTACTCCAAGCAATTCTATTACTACGATGGTTGAGTTTTACAAAGTTCTTTAAACTAAGTTATAAACTTGGTTTCATACCTGGTTTTCGAGATATGAATGTCAAATGAAACATGGTTCAAACTTTCAGACGTGACAACTCATCATTACACATCTCTAATTTTAGATTAACTCTAGTAATATAGTTAATAAAAGGTTGATCTGCTGAAAGTAAACTTCCTTTAACTTGAACCATCGACGTTGTTTTCTGAGCAAGTGGCTTTTGATCAAACTTCTATTCTATGGAAAGCCTTTGGGGTATCACAAAGCGCTGCATTTACGATAAACACGAAATTATAGTTTGCATTTAGTACAAATTCATGTATTAGTTATCATGGTTTAGCATAAGTCTTCTTAGTTTCGAGTAGTTGGGGTGCACTTGGTGTAGTTCAGTTCTGACCGTGAGTTCCCAACTTCCAAATAACTTGAGATGTGCTTCTATCATGGAGTAGATACGATGTTAAATTGCCCATTAATATGCAAGGACCGAAATAGTATTAGATATGCAGTACATATTTCAATCACATTCTAAGTGCTTGTTGAGAAGTTCAGGTATAAGTTTCAGAGAACGATTGGAAGATATTTTAGATGACAAAGCTGTTGACTCGTGTATTGTTTGAACGAAATGCCGCGTGACTTCACCCGATGTTTATGGTTATTTGAGGTGATGAACAAAGCTGTTGGAGCTTAAGCTGCCACAGAGCTGTGGATAACCGATACTTTCTGCTGAGGCGCCGAAATCGTGAACGAGAGGCATTTGGCGGCCGCGATAAAAGGATTTCCAAGCTCCCAGTTTACATTTCAATGAGTGTTTGGAAAGCAAACGTGCGCAGTAAAAGCATTCGTCTATTTCTTTCCTATTTCAAATAATTGTCGAGAAAATTGGTAACAATAAATAACTAGAAGTCTTTTAAAGCCTATGCAAAAGAACACATTCAATTTATTATTCTCTTCCACAATAGCGCACACTCTATCCTATATAATTGAATAAAATCACACTTTGGAAGCGTTGTACGAGATTTTTTTTTTATCTTAAACATCGAATTGTGATGCTGATAATAAGTACCATCAATGTGAACATTTTCATCGAATGAATGTTCACATAATATGTAATTTTGAAAGTTGTAAGAAAATAACAATCTCACTGATGGATGCTAATGACACTGGGACTAATGCCATGTCTTGAAATGCAGCGGGTCGGTCACGAGATTGGGTCACACGATGGGACAATCAATAATCCGAAAAGACCCACGTTTATGTGTTCTTCAGAAAGAAACTTTCGACCAAAATTGTACATTTGTTTTGTAAAATTGAATATTGAATTAATATTGGATCCGGGTTTGAGACGCAGACCGCAACACGGCAATGCTTTGCGGGCTGCATTCAGGGGATGAATGAATCGTAATGCTAATTGAACAAATTATGCACCAAACTGAAACAAATTAAATAATACTTGTCCAAGAAGTGATATATTATCGCGAAAAACAAAATTAAAAACAAAAAAAAATTATGACCTCTATAGTATCTTAAAACTCAAAGAAAATATGTATTCATTTTTCAACAAGATTCCCTATTATGCTAAAATAAAAAGATTAAAGAAATAAGATTATTTTTTCTCTTAAATAAAAAATTCAGTACTACAAAGGATGTAAAGTAGTACATACCCCTTTTATTTAAAGGATAGGATAGTATTCCAATTCTAGCTCCCAAGTTTGGAAATTTAATAAAATATCGTAACTTGACGTGAGCGAATTCTCTAGTGGTTTGAGAGGAAGCAGAGGAAACTCGGCTGAAGCGACAGCGTACATTGTCTTTGATCAATATTAACGTCGTCCACGAGATAGCGTAGGTCAAATTATTTAATCAAACACAAAGATTCTGTTATTTAATTAAAAATGTTTACATTTTTCTCCTGTTGATATTCTTCTTTTGATCGTGACGACGAATGAAAAGCAAACAGCGCCTCTAATTCCCTCCCACGCTGTTTCGAGTACCGGGATCCTCTTGTTTTTCCTGGCATGCTAATGATCATTAATCTGTCCGCTGTGCGCGCTGATTGGAGAGTTGAACCAATGAGCGCTCGAGATAGCCATCAGGCTGAATGTACATCGTGAATCTCTAATCCCGCGCCGGGGCAAGTTGACTTTTTCAAGCGTTGACGCGTGGCGTTCGGAACAGCTTTATAGCCCCAAGACAAATATTTACACACTTTAATTTATATTCACTTTTATGTAACTTAGTGTTTCTGAACACCATGTGGATATGTTTTCATATTTTCGAACGAACAACGTGGTGTCTATTAGTGCCTGTACTAAATGTACCTGTGTATGTGAAAGCTTTGCTTTTTAATTTGCATTGTCATGTATGACAATGGTTTTACAAATCTGTTATCAGTTATAAAAATATAAGCAAAAAAGGTGAACGTTGTCCTAATTTAATTCGTAATAAAATTTTGTAGATCAAGATATTCTGGCAGATATGTAAAATTTAATAAAAAACACATATAATAATGAAAAACTGTTATCAAGCAAAATTTAGTTAGAATTTCTAAAAGAGAAATGTAAATATAATTGGAAATTTCGGAGGAAAGAGCAGCTTGTGATTATTTCAGAATTATAATGTAATTTGTATATATAAACAGCAATGGTGTTACCATGGTGAAGACTTTGTTGCCATAGTAATATACAGGCGTGGCATGGTACAGGCATGGTACAGGCATATCTTAAATTTAATAATATTATTGTAGTCTTTGACATGGCAGTGGTGACGGTTTGTTCCGTTGGAGGTGCTGGTGGCCCTGATAAGGGCCGTTCGCGACGTTTCGAAGGATGTGTCTTCTGGCGGTCAACCGCCAGAAGATGAAGGAAGTACATCCTTCGAAACGTCGCGAACGGCCCTTATCAGGGCCACCAGCACCTCCAACGGAACAAACCGTCACCACTGCCATGTCAAAGACTACAATAATATTATTAAATTTAAGATATGCCTGTACCATGCCTGTACCATGCCACGCCTGTATATTGGCGGTCAACCGCCAGAAGATGAAGGAAGTACATCCTTCGAAACGTCGCGAACGGCCCTTATCAGGGCCACCAGCACCTCCAACGGAACAAACCGTCACCACTGCCATGTCATTACAAGATGGTTCCGAAAACGTCCACGACATCATTGTAGTCTTTATTTGCATTAATTATAGGTGCATTACAAAAAGACGATATTCAGACACAGTCATGCGTCTGTTCTTCCAATACGAACATTATTATGAAATTTAGCTTTAATTATCTTTGGCTACAATACACGTACCTATCATATAAATGAGAAGAAATAGCCTGTTACAATGGAGTTAAAAACATGTTTTTCTTTTAAAAGCTGTTGATATTTATTTAACCAGTGCAGTACATTTTCTATCTTCAATATCCACAATTCTGTGGTTCTCAGTATCTCAACTTCAGCAACGTATACACCCGAGTTAATTTACTTGTACGGAATCTCATCTACCGTTGCCAAGGTGATCTTATTTATTTTATCACTTCAGACTGCTTCCGCGTAAATTAGACAGATTGTAAATTAGTTTTTTAATGCCATCCCAGGCAAGTTCATGAAGGATGATAACCTTCCATAGCGACGATTAATCCTTAAAGTGAACTCCAGTTATTACTCAAGCCATCGTTAGGAGCTCATTAGGAGCCACTCAATAAGACCTGAGTAATAATTGAAGAAGTACTTTCATCACAAGTTATGTAAAGAAGAGTTATCCACGAGTGTAGGGGAAAATTGAAAGTGATTTCTCTTTCAAGAGTGAGAGTCTCGATTGATATTATTTAGATCTAAGGGGTGAAAGTATTACAGTGTCCTGATCTACTTGAATAAATTAAGATATGAACAATGCTGATGCTTAGAAACTGGAAAAAATCAAGATATGGTGTAAAAGGTACATTTTAATTTCAATTTGTACAAAAAAATATAAAAAATTTGGGCAATTGCTCTCACAGGCTTATTATTTGGAATCAAATTCAAGGACGATTTCAACGTTTGCACAACGTCGTCCCAAATCGTTTTTTTCAAGAAGTCTCGTCCTCGCTTATAGAATGATTGACATGAAAATAAATCATTTCCACATTTCAATTTTCGTATGAAGTACACTTAATGTGAACGACCATTAATAGGTTCGCTTTCTTTATTTTCATTCAATTGATGGATGCAAAATGCGATGATCCTCTGTTTTTTTTCAATGTTCTTTTCTTCGCTCTCCACGTTAATCTTGTTCGACGTTGAGAGTCTCATAAGCCCACGCTTCTGGATCCATGTTCTATCTCTGGAGCGCGGCGTCTTCCATCAGAGATGTACGTGCGAGCTCCATTATGTGCCGGTAACTCGTGAGCCGATGCGGGCTTGCCCTGGACCACCGAGCATCGGATTAGAACCGTGGATTAAATACCGGCTTAACTATGGCGGCCATTGGTCGTAGTTTCTCAGAAATGTCCTAATGGATAGATCGTAAAGAGCAGATGGAATGATTTTAAGAGCTCGAATGGCAGAGAGTCAATAATCAAACAATGTTTTTGGCGTCGCATCGTAAATGGGTTGAACTGAGCTTACAAAAGAGAAATATTCTCTACATTTTATCTAAACATGGTTTATCGCTGTTCTTTTCATTGATCAATAAAAGGTACAGTGGGCAGGTATTGTGGTTCGTGGTAAAAGTTTCATGAATGTATATTACATCGACTAAAGTATAAAAAAAACATCCTCACGCGGTCTGTTTGATCTCATATTATACGCCAATGTTTGCAGCGGCGAACATAAACAAAATAAACGTCGCCCTATTCATTATATTAGTTGAGGCATTGTTGTACGACAGTCGCTCGCAGCTGCATGGCCACACCGACGTTGACGCCGCCTAAAGCATCCGTCGGGACGGCGTGCGTCGAAACATGAATACGAGTTGTAACAAGGTGAACTGTCACGTCATCATCGGTGATAGATGACCAGTCAAGCTATCGTTGTAGCAAAAACAGAGGTATTATTTTTCTCTCTTGCCCCACATTATTCTGCAACTAACCCTACATTCTTATTCAGTGAGAGACAGCGCAAACCCTTTCTTCTTTGCAACGGAATAATAATATCTAACTCCAATATGACAAGTATTGAAGAAGATGAGATGAGATGACCTGAAAGATCGGAAAAGCGTAGACAGATTCTTTGTGTAAACTGGATTCAAGATAGATTGGATGCATAAGAGTTCGCATCGCATTCTGTTGACTTTGCATCCGTGTTTTTGCAATCACGGAGCGATTACCATCGGAAATAGATTCCAGCAAAGTATTATTTGCACATAAGGAATATAGTTCCATGTCGAATGCAAATGCAGTTACGAATGTAACCTATCCGCTGTAGAACTGACATTACAGGAGTAATTAGTATGCAATGACTAATTAGTTGATTACAAACACTATTACAAAATAAGGTTATGATCTCTTCTCTCCTTTGAAGTAATCCTATCAAATTCAAATCTGCAGGGGTTGAAGCAGGAAAAAACGTGTGCAAATGCTAACATGAAACCGAACCGCCGGAAAGAGTATGATCAAAAAGACCATTTCCACCATGAACCATGTAGACGAGCAACCAACCACGGTTACCTCCAGCGTATCGCCTGATCGGATACGTGTCACGTGGTCTCCCTAGGGATGCTGTGACGTAGCGGCAGATCTCATCTCCCATGCAACCGCGCGGA
Organism: Leuctra nigra; assembly: GCA_934045905.1. Classification (NCBI taxonomy): domain Eukaryota; kingdom Metazoa; phylum Arthropoda; class Insecta; order Plecoptera; family Leuctridae; genus Leuctra; species Leuctra nigra. Next base: position 40,373,451 of record OW203762.1, read on the forward strand.
GCGCCAGCGGCCATCCGCCAGCGAAGTCACAACACAAAGACGTCGTGGAAACTCAAAGAGAACGACTTATTCCAGTTCTGATGATGACTTCTCTCAAGTGCAAGTAAACGAAAAGGAAATCCATACGGATAAGATATTCTATTCAATTCATGCGCGCGGGCCGAAGGCAATTTTAAATAGACCATGAATAGTTTTTTGTCTGAGGCGTAAAATATTGTAATAGATATCGGAACATCGGGGAAGATCTTGCCTACAGGAAGCGAGCTGCGTGGTGCGTGGGACCCGAGACTCACGAATTCGAGCGTATTGGCTGATTTGTGGCGTTCCTAACATGAGCAGGAGATTAATCATACAGAAGTTTCATGGCCTCTAGATGTACGTGTTTCACGTCAAGCCGGCATGTAAACAGAGAAGCAGTATCGCAGGGGTCGCGTATTGCCTTTATTGTATCAGACAGCAGAGTGCGACGCAGGATTATTGGCCATCTGTAGTGATGAAGACGGATGTTCAAGTCTCATTTGACGCTCGCTGCTTCTGTTTCGCTAACCTCCTTCTCGACTCGCCTGGCGCGAAGGTAGATTACACTCCGAAACCGAAACTACACGACAAGAGCTTGATTAATCACCATAAAGAGAGGAAGATCGAGGAACGTAGATAGCGAATAGAGGTAGAAGAAAGAAGTCTTGAAAAATTGCTAAAGATTGCTTTCGCTGATGCCCAGAGCACTTAGGCCCTACCGGTAGGAATGAGAAAGCTTCTTCGACCAATGCGTTTCAAGGAGGTTACGAGAGCAAAACTACACAAAGAAGCTTATTGAATGGACTGCGCCGTTTGTGTAACGTTTTAGTGAGAGTTAGGGTCGAGTCGCATGCTTCGAATAGCCCGGACATTGTTGCAGACTTCCTGAGAGCCATTTGACAGCTTTGGTGAAAAGTTGAAACTCCACACGTCGGATCTCGAATGCATTGTTTCATTTGACTTCATAGAATTTAAAGCAAGTTTGATATTTTTAGCTTACGTCTCACGACACTTACCTTCTATTTAAAAGTAAATGTACACTTCAGAAGTCTTATGAGAAGTACATTAAGTTGAAATGCAATCTAGAAACAGCATTTAACAAAACACTCTTCGAGTGTTTGCTTTGTACATGTTTTCATGTTTTCTATCTCTTCATGTTTGACTTGAGTGTTTTGTTGATCAAAGAGACATAAAGTATAATAAAAAGCAGAAACAATGAATGCGAGAGCCCAGGATTCGTGTGACATATTTCGCGTCTGAGGAGCTAAAAGAAGCTGAAGCAATCTGCACATCGCTCGGGTAGGAAATTAATCGCTATGCTGATTCAAAATGTCGGGATTAGGGACTCGGGAATCTCAGCTCATAGAGAATGTCGTTTGTTACGAGGAAGAATTAGAATTTTGATTGGTTTGATGAAATGGATTCAATTATTCGCAGTTCAGAGGGTGATTTAAATTAACGTTCTCTGATGGCTATTTTCGTTTTGAATTGGCTATTTGTCTGATTGTTCCTAAATCTAATTGTTTTTCTGATGCGTCGCACGTCATAGTCTGTGATTCAAAACAAAGAGGCTTAAGAAGCTTATTTGGCAAATGAATGACGTAATTTTTAGATGAAATAAACAATGGCATGACATAACCATTGTTCTATTGCAAGGAATACAAAAGCACACATTGTGCATCGACGCAAAATCTGATTAAAACTTCTTGATCTTGGTCACATCATGGGACCAAGACCCAAGATAAGCAGAAGCAAGGAAAGAAGTTAGAAGCGAGAACATATTATAATACCCACTCATGGAATTTTCGATATTAAGCAAGTTCATTACAATCGATCTCTTTATTACCGTTGACTAAGAAACTTGGAGAAATGCGTGCGAAGGAATTTAATTAAAATTGTAATTACATTTTCTTATCGTAAGTACGTTTTTTGGTTAGAATTTAACTTGACATTTTCGTCGTATTCACTGCTCTGTCTATTCCGGTTGCCTTGTACTTAAGTTTATCGCTGGGAATCAATCTTCATGGAGTCACTAAATGACTTATCACACCTTTAAGCGGGTCTAATGAAGCTTTGCTCTGAGAACAAATTCATTTCCCACTGCCGTGAAGATCAGAAATAACACTTCTCCAATGCCTTTGCGAGAACATTCTCTTATCACCAACCAAACTTTAAACGGTCTTTAACTTCCAATCTCTTTTCCGATAGAGATTTTGCTGCTTTTTCATGAAGTTTCGATTCTGGTGGGCGTGTTGATATAAAGTTTCCGCTCTCCTCTCCTCTAACCTCTCTCTCTCTCTCTACCTATAATTCATTGGCACGTGATGGGGATTAGTTTGGAAGTGGGGTGAATGTGATGAATTATTGGTTTCAGGTCGCCACTGGACACGGCACAATATCGCACTACTTCAACCTCCATGTCGTCGTCCCGTCGGCGTTCATCCTCGGCAGTGGAGAGTACCACATAGGCGAAGGCAGCACCATCAGCCTCGTCTGCATCATTGAGAATGTGAGTGATTCAGCGACACTTCCAGCATTTTAATAAGCCTACTTCAATCTATAGAGGTAGACATTTTACCCAAAGGAACCGTATATTGAGTTATCTATTTGAGGTATAGCCACGTAAAATAGTAACATCTCAAACCATAAGATAATTCTATGGACCGCGAAGATAAGTTGTTAACCTTAGAAATAGTAACGAGTATAAATTTAAATCTCTCCATTTGCTCTCATATAATAATTCTAACATCGGTTTACCATTGCTACACCCAATTGTGTTTGTGTAACAATCATTTTAAAGTCAATGAGATTTATTGTCTATTTTGAAATAAAAAAACATATAAAACAAAAACGATTTTATTGGTATTTATGGCGCTCAATTCATGATATAAGTTATAAAAATGCAATTTCACAAACAGCGTACGTCATATCCAAATATAATCAAACCCCTACATCCTAACGCAGTAAACTTAAACTTGATTATTGAACAGACTTATCACGAAACTAAGAATTATCGCGATCTATTTTGATAAGCTGCAAGATTGGAGGATGGAAAGTTGAATAAGGTGAGCTTAAACTGTAGAATGAAGAAAATAGAGAATTCATTAATTCCATTGATCCATACTTTTTGTCAGTTTCCATATTTTAAATCAACATTTGCATCTAGACTCGTTTAAGGTCAGGAGGTCGGACGGTAGAACGTGGCATATTTTCGTTTGTCAAAATTCTATCGGTGCCATTTGCAAGTTTGAACAGACATGGTATTGTTTATCTCAACTGTAATTAGCATTCAGACCAGAAATTTTCCTGAATGCAACATGTTTTGCGGTTGTCAGGAAAAGTATAAACCGACATAAACTAACCCTCCATGTGTTGAATGGCTACAGAGACAGCGAGCGAAAACGCCGTTACACATTTTGGCATTCTGTCAAAGAGTATTTCAACTCTGCGAATTGCATCGAAACATGTTTGCTGCTAGGACAAAGTGTCGCAGTTTCTGTAAAGCCACTTGTACCGTCGATCTAAGCACTCTCGTGCTGAAGTAATGAAAGCTCTACGCGGAACTGGAAGCGGCTCCAAGAAACTGATGACGAGAACTACTCTAATGTTCGACTCTTCAAGTTTTCAAGGAGGCGGTCGCTGCGCAAATGAAACTTCCTAATGCTATCGATTACTTTCAATGAGATGAGGAGTTATTAACATACGCCTGTAGAGAAGAGCACGGGTTCGGTTGGAACTCTGTGCTGAGTGCTTCATTGATTTGATTTTCATGACGATGTGTCCTCTTTTCCAGAATCTATGTGTTTTAATGTACAAACTTTAACAGAATGGAAGCCTCCGGATGGTGTTCTGGGTATTGTTACAAACAAAAAAACGTTATTTTAAAAACAACTGTCTATATTGCCTTGTTCTGTAACTGTGTTATTTTGTCCTACCAATATTATACGGTGAAGTTCATAACGACAAGTGTAGCTGTAAACTTTCCACGCGATTCGTCGTAAAATACTGCAAAGTAAAAATAATTGTAAACGCTTTATATTCCAGAGAATGGCGAAAAAGTTGCATTTCTTCTCAGCCAGTCTGGATGAGTCTTATTTTAATAAAGATACTAAAAGTGCTTCTATTTGTTAGCTGCACTCGGCAAATGAGATAAAGAGCCATTCGTTTTCCTCTCATCCACACAAAGTGATTTCAGTCTCATTAATTTCCTGGGATTCGTCTTAGAATGATACTTTAATGCTTGTGTGACGTAATAACCCTTAAATCCCCTCGAAACATAAATAGCTTAAACCACTTACAGAAAGTGTGCTGAAAATCATCCCCTTGAGGATTACACGATTAATTCCATTCGTGAACGTAGCGAACATATTATCCGGTCCCGGGTTCGCACCCCACCGCATGCAACATGATCTCTGGCCGCTAATCCGTGGGCGGCATATCACATGTGGCGCCACGCAGGCTGGGACGAATAACTGCATATTGCCTCGTGGATGCGTCAGTGCGTGAGAGATCAGAGCGTAAGCCACGCACCGCGAATGTCACACCTCCAGCTCAGCCTCCAGTTTGCTACGGATTACACTTCAGTTATGACAACTTAGTCGTAAAGCACGCATTCAGAAGATTGCTTTATCACGCGCGCGGTGTGCGGTGAGGGTTGGAACTAATGCCCTATCAGAGACGCTTCTTGGCCGCTTTCAGAACCTTAATGAGGCAATCAAGAATACAAATCGCTAAGAGAAAAACTTTGCTCATAAAACGCGGTACGCGGTTTGGAAAAGGTCCATATTTTCTTCTTTTTTATATTCTTAAACTTACTCGTAGATTAGCGAAATTGAAATGCTCCAGACTGAATGTAAATGACGGGGCAGTTACAATTTTTAAATTAATATATTATCTTTTAGTTTATAAAGTTTGTTTTCAGTTTTGATATAAACAGAATGGAAAAACCGAGTGACTACAATATTCACGGCCACATTAGATTACTGTATGTGGTCTAATATTTGCTTTTTGGAGCCCCCTCCTCTGTCCCAGGGGAATGTTGGCTACAGTGAATCTATGTTTCGGCGACTCACAGGTACATTTCGCCAATTGAAATTCCACGCACTTTTTCACTGCAATCTCGCGCTATTTGGTCGTTATAAAACATAGAAGCTCCATTCATTCGCCATTGAAAGTCATCGCGCTTTCACGCACATGCGCAATGGAAGCTCGTGAATAATGCAGGAAATCCGTTGTTGGCGTCATTGTTGGTAACTAATGTTATTCGTCCAGTGTGTGTTTTATCGCGAACTAACACGCCTAGCTGTGACACGCTCTCTGATTTCCTCTCCCGGCTACATTTTCAAAGTACGGGATTGCAATAAAGAATATTCACTCGTTTTATTTTCCATGGACTTCACCACGCGACCGCTGATGCGTCAACTCTTTTTGTCCGTTACATTTTTATTTCGTCGTGGTGAGAAATATTTTAGTCTATGGTTGGTAAACGCGATACTAGAGTGAACCCATTGAATACAGCTGAGATTTTTCTCTGGACAAAAAAGTAGTGCTAAAAGCAGCTGCAACTCCCCATGGCGGGATTGGAAGCGATTTTTCCGCGGGAAATTGAACAACGGGAAATTCCACACGGAACTTTCACCTAATATGAAATCTACTTCGCGTTATTCGCGCATGAGAGGCGGGTGATGAAATATCACTTCGCATCTTTTTTTTCGTGCCGGAGGTGGCAGATCAAGAGCGGCACTTTCGCTAATGAACTAAAGCACGATTTTAGCAAACTAGAAATTGCAACTGGAAAAGAGCCGATTGAAAGCGCTTCAGTTATTTGTACAATATACTCTGAGCGATCGTGCAGGATTAAATTTTGTTTACAAACTAACGTAAGTCTCCTTAAGCCATAATGATGTGTTAATATCTGTTCCGAACGCGGAGTGATGAGTTAAATGTATCGTCCTGTCGAGCGTCGACACAAAAAACAGGGGTTATTGCCAAAAAGCGGATTGAAAAGCTCGCTATTCTCTCATACACTGTTGCCAACGGAAACACTTATTTTTAGTTTATTGATATCTCGATGAAATGAATTCCCTCGAGATCTAGACACTTGGTTGTGCAGTGAAGCGTACATCAAGGCCGCAGGGACTTTGTTGTTTCAACACTCATACATCTACCCGGGTTATGACTTTGTAATAGGTTATTGTGACGGCGCAAGACGAAACACTGGCATATAAATAAATCCGCCTGCGTGTCAGATCCAGCCCTCACCCCCCCCCCCCCCCCCCCCCCCCCCCCGCCCCATGGCAGAAACAGGACATTCGCCGAAGACGTGAACTGCGCTCCATTTAGCTAGAACAACCCTTATCAAACTTCATCGCCTCCGAAGCAGAAGAGAATTCAATGTCGTTACTGGAATCGATTGAATCTTGCAACGTGCAGCTCTGAAGATACGTGGGATTGAGATGAATCTCTGCGAGTATCTGTCTCACGACCACGTGTATCTGTCTCACGACCACGTGTGTCTTTCTCACGACCACGTGTATCTGTCTCACGACCACGTGTACCTGTCTCACGACCACGTGTACCTGTCTCACGACCACGTGTGTCTGTCTCACGACCACGTGAATCTGTCTCACGACCACGTGGACCTGTCTCACGACCCCGTGTATCTGTCTCACGACCACGTGTAACTGTCTCACGACCACGTGTAACTGTCGCACGACCACGTGTACCTGTCTCACGAGTCACGACCACGTGTGTCTGTCTCACGACCACGTGTGTCTGTCTCACGACCACGTGTATCTGTCTCACGACCACGTGTACCTGTCTCACGAGTCACGACCACGTGTATCTGTCTCACGACCACGTGTACCTGTCTCACGAGTCACGACCACGTGTATCTGTCTCACGACCACGTGTATCTGTCTCACGACCCCGTGTATCTGTCTCACGACCACGTGTAACTGTCGCACGACCACGTGTAACTGTCGCACGACCACGTGTACCTGTCTCACGAGTCACGACCACGTGTACCTGTCTCACGACCATGTGTATCTGTCTCACGACCACGAGTATCTGCCTCACGACCACGTGTAACTGTCGCACGACCACGTGTATCTGTCTCACGACCACGTGTATCTGTCTCACGACCACGTGTATCTGTCTCACAACCACGTGTATCTGTCTCACGACCACGTGTACCTGTCTCACGACCACGTGTATCTGTCTCACGACCCCGTGTATCTGTCTCACGACCACGTGTATCTGTCTCACGTCCACGTGTGTCTGTCTCACGACCACGTGTGTCTGTCTCACGACCACGTGTACCTGTCTCACGAGTCACGACCATGTGTATATGTCTCACGACCACGTGTATATGTCTCACGACCACATGTATCTGTCTCACGACCTCGTGTGTCTGTCTCACGACCACGTGTAACTGTCGCACGACCACGTGTACCTGTCTCACGAGTCACGACCACGTGTACCTGTCTCACGACCATGTGTATCTGTCTCACGACCACGAGTATCTGCCTCACGACCACGTGTAACTGTCGCACGACCACGTGTATCTGTCTCACGACCACGTGTATCTGTCTCACGACCACGTGTATCTGTCTCACGACCACGTGTATCTGTCTCACGACCACGTGTACCTGTCTTACGACCACGTGTATCTGTCTCACGACCATGTGTATATGTCTCACGACCACGTGTACCTGTCTCACGACCACGTGTATCTGTCTCACGACCCCGTGTATCTGTCTCACGACCACGTGTAACTGTCGCAAGACCACGTGTACCTGTCTCACGAGTCACGACCACGTGTACCTGTCTCACGAGTCACGACCATGTGTATATGTCTCACGACCACGTGTATATGTCTCACGACCACGTGTATCTGTCTCACGACCTCGTGTGTCTGTCTCACGACCACGTGTAACTGACGCACGACCACGTGTACCTGTCTCACGAGTCACGGCCACGTGTACATGTCTCACGAGTCACGACCACGTGTACCTGTCTCACGAGTCACGACCACGTGTACCTGTCTCACGACCACGTGTACCTGTCTCACGACCACGTGTATCTGTCTCACGACCATGTGTATATGTCTCACGACCACGTGTATCTGTCTCACGACCACGTGTATCTGTCTCACGACCACGTGTGTCTGTCTCACGACCACGTGTATCTGTCTCACGACCACGTGTATCTGTCTCACGACCACGTGTGTCTGTCTCACGACCACGTGTATCTGTCTCACGACCACGAGTATCTGTCTCACGACCACGTGTGTCTGTCTCACGACCACGTGTACCTGCCTCACGAGTCACGACCACGTGTATCTGTCTCACGACCACGTGTGTCTGCCTCACGACCATGTGTATATGTCTCACGACCACGTGTATCTGTCTCACGACCACGTGTGTCTGTCTCACGACCCCGTGTATCTGTCTCACGACCACGTGTAACTGTCGCACGACCACGTGTACCTGTCTCACGAGTCACGACCACGTGTATCTGTCTCACGACCACGTGTATCTGTCTCACGACCACGTGTGTCTGTCTCACGACCACGTGTACCTGTCTCACGACCACGTGTATCTGCCTCACGACCATGTGTATATGTCTCACGACCACGTGTACCTGTCTCACGACCACGTGTAACTGTCGCACGACCACGTGTACCTGTCTCACGAGTCACGACCACGTGTACCTGTCTCACGACCCCGTGTATCTGTCTCACGACCACGTGTAACTGTCGCACGACCACGTGTTTCTGTAAACGTTGCTGTTTTATGTATCTCTGGTAGAGCCCTTCGCCTCCGCAGTACGTGTTCTGGTACCACAACGAGCACATGATCAACTACGACACGACTCGCGGCGGAGTCAGGACAGCACGGAGCCGGGCCCTAAGACTCATCATCACCACGCCACACACGGGGACTCTAAACGCCGCCTGTTTTGTGTTTCTCCCGCAGAGTCCGTCGCCTCCGCAGAACGTGTTCTGGTACCACAACGAGCACATGATCAACTACGACACGACTCGTGGCGGAGTCAGGACAGCACGGAGCCGGGTCCTAAGACTCATCATCACCACGCCACACACGGGGACTCTAAACGCCGCCTGTTTTGTGTTTCTTCCGCAGAGTCCGTCGCCTCCGCAGTACGTGTTCTGGTACCACAACGAGCACATGATCAACTACGACACGACTGGCGGCGGAGTCAGGACAGCACGGAGCCGGGCCCGTAGACTCATCATCACCACGCCACACACGGGGACTCTAAACGCCGCCTGTTTTGTGTTTCTCCCGCAGAGTCCGTCGCCTCCGCAGTACGTGTTCTGGTACCACAACGAGCACATGATCAACTACGACACGACTCGCGGCGGAGTGAGCGTCAGCACGGAGCCGGGCCCGAAGACTCACAGCCGACTCATCATTAACCACGCCACTCACGGAGACTCCGGCAACTACACGTGTCGAGCTTCAAACACGGAAGCGGACACCATCTACGTCTTCGTCTCGAAAGGTAAATAACAACAACATGGCATGTCGCTGGCACGTTCGTTATTGCCTTTATCTACAGTCTCCGTGACTTTAATTAAACTTTTCAGCTTATCTCGCTTTACGCTTAATGTTAAAGTTGAGGTAAGCTGCTGTAATATGAGTGTGAAGTGTTAGCAGAGCTGTAGCGCGTCTTAACTCTTAGCATAGCGTGCGGCGAGCTGAAGGTTTTCTAAGAAACTATAAAGGAAACTTCCTGCAAACTTCTATGTAAAGTAGTAGAGAATATTTCATTATAGTTTCTTTCGTTTTTGAGCGAGTACAAGAGCCAAACGAGGTTACATTGAAGTGGCTGTCACCCCGCAGCTGCACGATATTTTAACAAAATTTCCCAAATACTTTGAAGACAAAATGAGTGAAAATAATACTGTTGATGTAATATTGACAACATAAATGAGTTGAACTTTATAATTTAGAAAACATTTAAAGAGTATCTCGTTTCTGTTCTTTTTTGTATGTAAGTGGAATGTGAGTCTGCAGGGCATTAGTTTTGCGCGCTCGGGAGTATTTTAAGTAGAATGTAAGGCATGCTGGCAATACAAACGAGGGTGTTTTGTCTGCGACCTCCGTGTGAGAGAACATCTCCGATAACACAATTGCTCCTCATTATTGAACTATATAACAATATGGGGCAACTTGAAATAATAAAACTAAACTGCATCGTGTCATAAATTTGTTATTTTAATTAATTATCTCTATACAAAGAATGCGATTAGTTTTGGTAAATGTATCGCGCACACAAATTATAACGTCAAGTATTTATTTTCATAAAGCTAAATGAGCTGTCGTCTGCGATCAAATTCTTAAAAATTTATTAATTAACTATTTTTCATTTCATAAACTTCATTCAGTTCAGCTTCGGCAACTCCGTTCAAACTCCCTAATTGGAATATATTTTTAAATTCAAAGAAACTCTCTCTAAAAAAAATGAGAGAAACGTTTAACATTCAGTTCATCTCCCTCTTCAATCACTTTTACTGCTTCCTCGCTGGGAATGCGGCGCCTCTATCTTGTTATCGGTGGAGTGTGTAGCGCCAGGTCCCGGCGACAATGTGTCTTGTTAGCTGACAATGGGGCGAGCGAAAACGTGTTCGTCGGCACTCGCCAAGTTTTGTTTGTTTCCTTCAAGGAGACAACACCGCGGCCATTCAACGTCAAGAGTCGTCGGTGGCGTCGCACTGGGCTTATCTCTTCCCGAGCGTCGTCATGCCAACGCTCTGCATCTGGATCTCGAGATGAAGATCTACAGGTGAGCCGGAAGCCACTCTCAGATTGAACACCCCAAATCCACTACAAATGGGGATGGAGATGCTGTTTCACTTGTCACAGCGGAGACAATTTTTAGGATCAATGTTTTGGGAGCTCAAGAGATAAAGACACAATTAATATAGCAAGAAAAATCATTGTAGTGAAGAGTTGAAGGGCAAACCGGTGTCGTGCATAATGATCATAGATCTAATGATCTATGATATGTGAGAATAAAGTAAGGTACCTGATATGTTGACTTTCGATTTCAGCTGCTCATAAATTTTCATCGAAAAAAAACATTTTGCTAACTTTAAAAAATATACCAAAATCTATTCTAACTTTTAACCAATTATTTTCAAAATTCGAGAAACGCGCAAAATTTTATTTCAGTCGGTTTCACGGGTTGAGTATCTTGTTCCACTACTCGTTTCCTATTGAGCTTCGAAACATCTCGACAATCCTTTCCTCGCGTAACAGTAACCCAGAAAAAACACTCCGTGTAAAAATACAAGCCAAGTCTCTTTAACTATAAAAAAAAATAGAAGAAATCTAAAAATTCAGCACTGAAAAGGAGTGATATCAAAAAAGGAGCCAAGTCAACGAATTTTCCAAATTTTAATCGTACCATTGAAATAAAAATATCAACCCCCGAGAAATACTTAAAAAAAGGACTTGGCGCATCGTTTTTTTAAAGACACTTTTCTATCCTAAAAGTATAGGAAGAACTCTACAAGTATATTTTCCTGAGTATATCACATTCATTATCGACGAATCATACTACGTTTTAATATAACTAGTACTCTTACCTACTGGCAGTTTTGGTATTTTGTCAATATTCAGAGGAAATAAACGGATAAACGAATAACGAATAAACGGAAGCGGCCTAGTCTATTCGTTATTGCCACTATTTCTAGGGTCATATTAATCAATCATACTTCTCAATATCGTGACTGAGGGAAATAGCGAAAGCGCTCATTACAAGAAGGCCGTCAATGAGATTTGTATAAGTCACTAGTGCACTGAGCCATGCTGCTCAAATAATTACTGACTAGATTTTTATCTAAAGTAATACGTTATGTAATTTATGAATTTTTTTGGTATAAAATGTTAATTAATAGCAATTAATTACACGGCGAGAAGGTTCAAAGTATAATGCTGTAGTAGGTATGTTGATGTACCCACAAAACTATAGGTACCTACCAATCACAAACACAACTGTTCTGTATTTATTGCTTGTAAGACAATGCTATGTTTCTTTGCGTACTTATATTTAAATTTAAAATATTTTACAGAATGTTCAATATTTAATTTGAAAGTTTTGTCCCAATTTTTCTAGGCATTTCTGAACTACGTAGTATGTGAGTGGCATAAGCTTAAGAATAGAAAAATGTCTTTAAAAAAACGATGCGCCAAGTCCTTTTTTTAAGTATTTCTCGGGGGTTGATATTTTTATTTCAATGGTACGATTAAAATTTGGAAAATTCGTTGACTTGGCTCCTTTTTTGATATCACTCCTTTTCAGTGCTGAATTTTTAGATTTCTTCTATTTTTTTTTATAGTTAAAGAGACTTGGCTGGTATTTTTACACGGAGTGTTTTTTCTGGGATATCACTTCTTTTGTTAGTTTATTCATACAGCTTGTAGCACATGTCCGAGCAGGGACTAATTTCTTTAAAAAAATACGCCTCAACCGATTTGGTTACTATGAAAAGTTGCGTTTGGTATAAGATGAAAATGATTATCCAAGAAGAATAGCTTAAGTTTCGTTATAATCGATCCAGCCGTTTTTGATACATGACGTCACTTCCGGTTTTGAAATAGCGGCCGAATTCCGGTATAGGTAATAAGAAAACAATCTAGTTTTATCTAGTTGATACCTTCATGAACGACCATCTGAATTCCTAATCCCTATATTTCCGTAAAATCGGTCATGCCGTTTGTAATATATGACGTCACTTCCGGTTTCATTTAGTGGTTCCTGCCGCCATTTCCGGTACCATTAATTTATTTATTCAGTTTTCACAATTGATTTTTCAAATAAATAGCAGAATGAAGACGCAGGAGCTAGTTCAGTTGCAATCGGTACAGGCGTTTTAGATATATGACGTCACTTCCGGTTTCAGGAATGGCGGCCGAGAACACTGCTACCTTGAATATATAAATTGTATTGTCTATGTTACAATGTAAGTTAATTATGTACGTATTTTAAGTATAATTTGTTGAAATAAGTTAAATATTGCGTATTTATGACGTCACTTCCGGTTTAGAAAATAAGAAAATAATATTTTTTTTATTGATACTTCATATAGATGACCATCTAAATCGAATGGCGCTAATTTCGTTCTAATCGGTCGAGACGTTTTTGAGTTATGACGTCACTTCCGGTTTCAAAATGGCGGCTTCCGGTTGGTTTTATAAAAAGGCACCTCAGACGCCAAAAGTGCACATGTGGTAAAAATTTCAGGTCGATCGGTTCAGCCGTTTAGGCTGTGGCGGTGATAGCGACGTTTCGTGATATCATCAGAATCATCATCTTCAGAATCAGAAAGTGGTGTAATTTCACTGTTTTCTCGGTCCTCTAGCGCGCAAATGGCATAACCTATTGTTCCCAAATTTGGTATATGTAGTGGGGTGGGCCATAGCTCGAAATTAAGATATTTCGCAACAATGTGAGATTTACCAAGTTTGAGATCCAGTAGGCCGAAAATGCCATGTTGTTGCTTACAGTAAAAGTGTTTGGTCTGCTCCTCAGTTTATTAGGCATTTACGGTATGTTGAGTGACTGTGAGTGTATAGTACGACTTGGCTGGGTGGAGCGACCGCTCCACTAGATACGTTTGAAACTTCACTGATCATAGTATTAATCATTTTTTAGCAACCACACTTCTGAACGCTGTATGAAAATATGCATGTGTCAAGATTTGCTGTAAAGGTTAATCCCAGAAAAAACACTCCGTGTAAAAATACCAGCCAAGTCTCTTTAACTATAAAAAAAATAGAAGAAATCTAAAAATTCAGCACTGAAAAGGAGTGATATCAAAAAAGGAGCCAAGTCAACGAATTTTCCAAATTTTAATCGTACCATTGAAATAAAAATATCAACCCCCGAGAAATACTTAAAAAAAGGACTTGGCGCATCGTTTTTTTAAAGACACTTTTCTATCCTAAAAGTATAGGAAGAACTCTACAAGTATATTTTCCTGAGTATATCACATTCATTATCGACGAATCATACTACGTTATAATATAACTAGTACTCTTACCTACTGGCAGTTTTGGTATTTTGTCAATATTCAGAGGAAATAAACGGATAAACGAATAACGAATAAACGGAAGCGGCCTAGTCTATTCGTTATTGCCACTATTTCTAGGGTCATATTAATCAATCATACTTCTCAATATCGTGACTGAGGGAAATAGCGAAAGCGCTCATTACAAGAAGGCCGTCAATGAGATTTGTATAAGTCACTAGTGCACTGAGCCATGCTGCTCAAATAATTACTGACTAGATTTTTATCTAAAGTAATACGTTATGTAATTTATGAATTTTTTTGGTATAAAATGTTAATTAATAGCAATTAATTACACGGCGAGAAGGTTCAAAGTATAATGCTGTAGTAGGTATGTTGATGTACCCACAAAACTATAGGTACCTACCAATCACAAACACAACTGTTCTGTATTTATTGCTTGTAAGACAATGCTATGTTTCTTTGCGTACTTATATTTAAATTTAAAATATTTTACAGAATGTTCAATATTTAATTTGAAAGTTTTGTCCCAATTTTTCTAGGCATTTCTGAACTACGTAGTATGTGAGTGGCATAAGCTTAAGAATAGAAAAATGTCTTTAAAAAAACGATGCGCCAAGTCCTTTTTTTAAGTATTTCTCGGGGGTTGATATTTTTATTTCAATGGTACGATTAAAATTTGGAAAATTCGTTGACTTGGCTCCTTTTTTGATATCACTCCTTTTCAGTGCTGAATTTTTAGATTTCTTCTATTTTTTTTTATAGTTAAAGAGACTTGGCTGGTATTTTTACACGGAGTGTTTTTTCTGGGATATCACTTCTTTTGTTAGTTTATTCATACAGCTTGTAGCACATGTCCGAGCAGGGACTAATTTCTTTAAAAAAATACGCCTCAACCGATTTGGTTACTATGAAAAGTTGCGTTTGGTATAAGATGAAAATGATTATCCAAGAAGAATAGCTTAAGTTTCGTTATAATCGATCCAGCCGTTTTCGATACATGACGTCACTTCCGGTTTTGAAATAGCGGCCGAATTCCGGTATAGGTAATAAGAAAACAATCTAGTTTTATCTAGTTGATACCTTCATGAACGACCATCTGAATTCCTAATTCCTATATTTCCGTAAAATCGGTCATGCCGTTTGTAATATATGACGTCACTTCCGGTTTCATTTAGTGGTTCCTGCCGCCATTTCCGGTACCATTAATTTATTTATTCAGTTTTCACAATTGATTTTTCAAATAAATAGCAGAATGAATACGCAGGAGCTAGTTCAGTTGCAATCGGTACAGGCGTTTTAGATATATGACGTCACTTCCGGTTTCAGGAATGGCGGCCGAGAACACTGCTACCTTGAATATATAAATTGTATTGTCTATGTTACAATGTAAGTTAATTATGTACGTATTTTAAGTATAATTTGTTGAAATAAGTTAAATATTGCGTATTTATGACGTCACTTCCGGTTTAGAAAATAAGAAAATAATATTTTTTTTATTGATACTTCATATAGATGACCATCTAAATCGAATGGCGCTAATTTCGTTCTAATCGGTCGAGACGTTTTTGAGTTATGACGTCATTTCCGGTTTCAAAATGGCGGCTTCCGGTTGGTTTTATAAAAAGGCACCTCAGACGCCAAAAGTGCACATGTGGTAAAAATTTCAGGTCGATCGGTTCAGCCGTTTAGGCTGTGGCGGTGATAGCGACGTTTCGTGATATCATCAGAATCATCATCATCTTCAGAATCAGAAAGTGGTGTAATTTCACTGTTTTCTCGGTCCTCTAGCGCGCAAATGGCATAACCTATTGTTCCCAAATTTGGTATATGTAGTGGGGTGGGCCATAGCTCGAAATTAAGATATTTCGCAACAATGTGAGATTTACCAATTTTGAGATCCAGTAGGCCGAAAATGCCATGTTGTTGCTTACAGTAAAAGTGTTTGGTCTGCTCCTCAGTTTATTAGGCATTTACGGTATGTTGAGTGACTGTGAGTGTATAGTACGACTTGGCTGGGTGGAGCGACCGCTCCACTAGATACAATTCTAGACATTTGGAATGCAGCAAAGCTTATTACGCTGTCCGCAAAAAGCTTGGTAAAAAATTCACTTCTTACTGAATTGCCTATCGATCGCCTCATATGTGTTGTATTAATTAACGTGTATTACGCTGTGGTTAGAGGTACAGGATGCGTGACGACGGCGTTGGGAGTTTCTATGAGAGGATGATTGATCAGGGGAAGCTGATTACACCCGAAAACGATTTACAATTGAATTTTATTTCAGTAAACAATTATTAATGTGCATGTCTGGGTAATATTACAAGGGTGTTTATGGAATAATTGCATGCAATCTTGACATAACAAAGACATTCTACTTGATTCTATCAAATGGAATGTGAATTTAGGATAATAAATACTAAGACGTGCTCTGCATTCAGTATTATTATATATAAGTTCCCGTATTTAGCACGGAATGTTTGAAATGCAATGTATAATATTTTCTAAGCTAATGTATTCTGTAATAACATGTAACTTTTTTATAGTTAAATCAACTCGAACGGAACGCTTGTTACAGAGTCTTTGAAAATTTTCCTGGAAATTTTTTCATTCTATCTCGACTAAAGAAATAAATTACTAACTATACCAAAGCGTGAAACGAAATTTACATTTCTTTGTGCCGGCTTCATTTTGCGTATATTCTGTGTATATTAAAAATAAATATCAGAGACAAGAGCTCGGCACCGGAGTATGAAGTTCTGCGCATTTCACTCCCAGGGGTAAGTTTTTTGCTCAGAAAGAAAGGATGTGAGTCGACGTCTCACTTGCAAACAAACCTTTTAGTGAATTTTCGGCCAAATAGAATATTAGTCAATTTCATCTAGAAGACAACTTTCAATTCTCTCCGCCCACAGTCTTAACATTAATACATTAATTAGCGTCGGTCTGGTAGCATTGTGGAAGCTGGGAGTTTGCCAGGACGTCGGGGGCGTCGTTCAGGCGTCGACGTCAGCCTTTTTTTCTCGACGCTCTTGCATCTGAGTAATCACATTCTATGTCAGCAAACTGACCATAACTTCTCCATTAGATCGCCTCAAACTCGACGAGTCTGGGCTAACTAGTGAATATATGCACCGCGGTCGGCTATAATATAATTAGTAATAATGCCCGCCCCCTCTCCCTCTTGACTGTGACGTCATGATTGCAGGATGAGATGAGGCCACTCTAGCAGAATGCGACGTGAGTTACGGCGCTGTCGTTTGATGGCGCGAGGCCCGAGTTCGATGCTCGGCGGTGAGATTGATCTCGATGCTCGGCGGTGAGATTGATCTCGATGCAGCGCGGCGGCTAGAGGTCACGTGACAGTTAATGGACTCCGGATGCAGTACATGTGACGCAGCCTCCAACATTACGTGTTTCTCTTTCTCTCCGTCGCCCTCGATCCGGCGCACTCGCTGGCTGGTGCAAAAATAATAAAACTCCTCTCGGAATAAAATAGCATCCAAGAAAATATAATCTAACAATCTGTTCTAAGGAACATTTCACTGGCAGACAATTTTATTGATCTAATTTTATTCGACTTATAAAAAAAAACTTTATTTCTTAGAACAGATAAATAAGTATTTATGACCAGGATTTAGAGTTTTGGACATTTCAAGTTAGAAAAAAAGTTGTAAAACTTTGTTACATTCTGTTAAACGACTTTCTTGGATTGATTTGGTCTCACTTTAGAACTTTGCGGAACACATTTAGGTTGCTAATTTTAGTATCGTGAATAAATTTCTGTAATGAAAGACACCATCACGTATGAAAGTACAAATAAAAAAAATTTAATCAACCAGCAGATCATAAATAACTCTGAAGTGCTAATTTGTCTCCACACGCCGTGACCTTGCTCCTGAAACTGCTTGTTTCTTCCAGGTTCTTATCATAAGGACGGCGTCTATTGAGCCGCCGGGAAGGATCCTACAGCGCCCTGCACCGAGACATCCAGGGTATTTAGGTCGGATAACAGGAGCCGAATGCTCGCGAGTGCGCTTTATCCTTCTTACGTGACAATTCCAGTGAATCAGGGTATAAGAAAATATAATATTTCAGTGAAGGCAATTTGTTGGAATGGTAAATTTGTGGTTGAAACATTTATGTAAGTGTTAAAGGTTGAAGCTGAATGCATTGATGTACATATTTCCAATAACTTTTAAAATAATCGTATAATTATAATAATTATTGTAATATTACGGAAAAGGCGAATTTAAACCTCTTCAACTAGTCGTTACCATGTGCAAAATATCCAACATCTATCGTGTGAATTGACTGATGTTTGAAAGAAATTTTATACCCTGCAAGTGCCTTAAAAATCAAAAAATTTACCAATGGCAACCATCAATATTTATCTCTCCACTGTAGCCCCAAGTGCTAATCATTTCACCATCACAATTATGTCATCTTGCAGTCCTCACTTAAAACATACAAATTGCTGTAATAATTATAACACTGTGGCGTTGAAAACTATCTTGAGCGATTTGAACTGTGTGTAATCTGTCTTTTGACCGCATTTAGTTCCATTCTGTGCGTATTTCAGGTGTTTTCCAAGCCTGGAAGTTTCTCAGAATATTATCAAGCGTAACAACGTAAAAGTGACATTCCAATCATCTGTTGTATAAAACTTTCAAAATGAAAAAAAAACAAGAATCTCTCCTTAATGTTGGATCCTTAATAAATCATCGACAGCAACAGCTGTTACGTCATCCCACTGGAGTAGCAATCGTAGTGAAACCCCGTTATCGACTGTAGGAATATTACATACCGATTTACCATATTGGGATTTGTTCGTATTGGGAATACATGTTTCTCGATTTATGTCAAACCTATCTAATAAAAATATCTTTGTAATAAAATATGACGGTATTCAAATATCCTCACCAAATCCTTGTGTGAAACCACATCTCCGGAATTATCAATACTCTCCTCTTCCATCGATCCGTCAGCGAGCTATCGTCTTCCCTGGATCAGCACTCAGCTCATAACCGCATCTGTCATTGATCAAGAATATCATACAAGCTATCGAATGTGGCCATCTTCGAGCTACGATGCGAAGGAAATCGTGCTATAGGCAAAGTTTTTTTATGTGCCACTAAACAAATATGAATTTGAATGAGCACATTTATTTCTGACCAAAGGCTGCTGTTGCTTTCAACGTCTATCGATTTCCCAGCACTAGGATTAAGATTGTTATAGTGTTGTAGATGGTTATAGAAATCAAATACGAGTACATGCAATATTATATCCTAACAATGTAGGGAATTGTAGATTGATTTTATCTCCAAACATGTGATATCAATATTTGTCTCGATTTGAAATTAGTTTTATAAACGTAAACAAACAAGACCGTTTGATTTGTAACTTGCACAAATTGTATTATAACTCCGTGTATGCATTCGTAGCCTGGAGCATGTGTATACATTGTCAAAGTTTGTTCAAAGAATATTACATACTGTCACGTCGTCATCACAGAATATCTTGTACAATATTACTCTACCAACAAACTTTTCCCTGTTTGTCGTTTACTTAAATAGGAAAACGGACTAAATCACATCGTCCTTCATTTAGTATTTCCATCTCGTTATATTTATCTGCAGTATGTTACATTTTTCCTTTCAATATTTTTTGGATGTCTTGCTTTGTTAACGGAGTTAATATAAAAAAAAGTCATAAAAGACTCCCCTCTATGCGACGTGGCTAGTATCCCACATGATGCAGGGAAGGTATTTCCAGCGCAGGCGGCTTAGGGTTTATTGAGAGCAATGTCAGTGGAAGATGGAGAGTTCGTCCCAACTCCCACCACTCACAAAGGTAGAGAGAAGACGTAGAAGAAAACCACGACACACGTTAACCTACTTCAAGCATGGAAGTGACATTCGTATAAGAAAAAATGGTTTAGAAATAAACCCTGAATCCAGTACGAATATAAATTTATATGATAAATTAAATTTACATTTTCATGAGTAAATTGACTTACTTATCTTACCACTTTTGATATTTACCAAGTATTCTTCGAGCAAAGTAACAGAGTTTCTAAAGAATAATGTTAAGAAACAGATTTCCACAAACACAGAAAATCTAGTATCTGATGCTTTTTCAGATTTCTAAGGAATGTTTTGCAATATAGCTGTTCCAGCTAACTCCAGAGAAATCACATCCGAGAATTCAAATATTCCATCTCAATGTTCTTGAAGTCTGCGTGTACTTAATGTAAAAGAAAACGTGATATGAGACACGAGCTTTAAAGCTCAGATTTAATGTCGTTATAGCACATGCCTCAAGTATACATGGCGAAGTGGTGGAAGTGCCGCATTCGCTAACAGCCTCAGCGAAGTGGGAACCTGTTAAAACTTGTTACTATTTATCATCATGAGCAGGACGACCATGCTGCGATATGGGACTGCAGTATTTCCACTATTGCAGGAAGTTAGTGTATCAATAATTCAATTATTACTTTCTACAGCTAAGTTTTGTCCCTCTGGATATTTTCCTCTAAAAAGTTTTGCCGCTGGAGGCTGAAGGTCCTCTATAAAGTTTCGAACTGAGGTCTGCAGTACAATTCACAGAATGAGAGTGTTGTAGGATAATCTAGCGTGAATGTTCAACAAGAGATATAGAAGACACTGTCTTGCTGCCGCCAGCGAACGAAGTAAACAAAAGAAAGTGGCTCGCTTCAATATAGCTTTCCCATTGCAATTTTAAACTTAAAATAAGTGCTGGATCATGCAATCTGTTCCTACAATTCTTCAAGAATAACAAATTAAGTTATAAACTCAACCGAATATATATATACCGTTTATAATTGTAGTTATAAACTCAAAGCTGCCATCTTATTTTCATGTGAATACTCATTGTTATTACTTATTTGCATTAACATGGACTGGGAGATAGATTTTCTATTATTTTTTATGTTTGCAGATTATTGTTTTTCAGTGTCGTACAACAGAGAGTACTTTAATTATAATAAAAGCCAACATCTTTATAAGATATTCATGAAATGCAAATGGAATGTTTTCTTTTTTGCTACTATGAATCCAGACAAAAACGACAGGAGGTGGATTCAATTGTAAAGAAACTCTAAATAAATTCAGATTTTTAATTGTAAATAAAGCCCGGTCGGTCACTCTACTCATCCAAGTCGATACATGCCGACCAACACTGAGATCCTACACACTACTTTACGCAATGCATGCGCACGGGATGTTCGGCCTACTTGATCTCAATTATGTAAAATCATACTTGGAAAGAGCTCATGATAGCTCTCTGTGTAACGCGTTGATGAGCAAGCACCGATACGCGCACCATCTCGATCCAAAATTTCGGAACGCACAAAAACATATACATCCATATTGAATTGAAATCTGACCCTCTCAATCAACTTAAAAGTACCTGTTTTCATTGTACCAGATTGTTTTTCATTGTTTGGTATAACTCTGGTATACATAAAGAAAACCAAATCCAAGTTGCAGTGGAATTTCCATTCATTTCGAAATCGCAGACCTTCACGACCTGGCACACATGGAACCAATATCAGACCATTTTGCACGTCTCGCCCAGCAGTTCTACGCGTCTCTGGAAAATGCACAGGATCCGAAGATCCGAGTACTAGCAACACTCTCATCCACCACCCAAGACAGAGTCCAAAGACCATCCGCGTCACTGGCCATGCGACCTTCAGTTACCAGAAAGCGAAAGCTAGTTAAAAGTGAAGTGACACGTAACATTTGTACGCGATCCACTGGGGATCGCCCACCTGGAAAACTTTCCTGGACAAACGACCTGGCAATTGATATAGCCGATGAGGCAACAACAACTAAGCGAGCCGCCAGACGGCAAATTCAACACTGAGAGCCATTCATTTCCATACCAATGCAATTCTGACACCAAACACTTAAAATGTGAATAAGGGCATACGTTTTTGACCGATTGTGCTGAAAATTTGTAAAATAATAAAAATTGAAGTTTTAATAGATATGCCAAATTTGAAGTTGATCTGACCATTTTAATTTTTCAACCAATCAGGAGAAATTTATTTTAATTTGAACCAATGAGAGGATTTAAAAACCTGCCTGAGCCACACAGCTGAACTATGGCTCAGCTGAACTATACAGGCCATTTTCATTGTTCAATACATGATTAATTTAGATTGATAGTATGAATTTAGTGAATTTAGATAGTATGAGTGCAAAATTTAAGCTCGCTCGGTAAACCAAGGTGACTTGTGAGGTCCTTAAACAACAAAAATAAACAGACAAAGTGTCCAAAGTGCCTCGTGGAGACGCTCGCTACACTCACTCAATTAGGATATTACATCATTAGAGCTATGACCCTCTCGACGACAGATACCAAATGTGTTGGATTTGGATGAAAATGTCACCACATAACCATCCATGACATAACACAGGCACTTTTAGTGTATTTTTTCTTTTTATATTACTAACTTGATACCGGTATTATAAAACCAAGATTTAAAAACGGCTTACAGATACAAACTAACGTAAATTATATCGAATTTGGTAGAACTAGAACAATCTTAATTTAAAAAAACACAGAAATAACGTCATTAATGTTTAATATGTGACTAAATTCACATTTTACTATCAAAACTATCATACTATAAATACCAATATTATATTAAAAAAAATTATATTAAATTTGTAAAAAGGCTGGACCGTTTGAAACGAACCCGGCTCTATTCGATTTAGCCGATATTTTTAAATAAGTGTCTATGTGTTAAAATTAGTATTAATTTAACACATAAAGTAATGATATCCCAATAAAGAGAACACTGTGTGTATTTATAATCAACTGCAAAGTCTACTTGCCTAGAAAAACATTTGGCTCTGAAAGAGTGATATTAATATGGGCCCAGGCAACATTTTTAGCAATTGAAAAAGCTAAGGTCGGTGACAGGCAAAGATGAACCCTGTTTAGCCAGGTATAGGGCGGCCCATGCTAGTGCGGGTTCATCTTTGCCTGTCACCGACCATAGGCACACCGTTTTCTAGTGCATTTACAAATGAAGGGTACAGGGAAAGAACGCTATAAGTCACATTCGGATGAAACTGAGATAAACGATGTTTTATGTTGAAACTTGTGTATCTATCTTCAATACAAATCGATATTTCAATTGCGTTTTTCAAGATTTTGTGGCAATATTTAAAAAAAAACGAGGGTATGTTCAGAAAGCTCATAAAATCCCTGCATGATTACACCTTTAAATCATTTTTCAATAAATGGACTAATAGCGTTCTTTCCTTGTACCCTTCAAATGTCTGGTTTCTAGAAAAAGAATACTTCGTTTGGACCAAATAACTTCCATTAGTACTAGTAGGTAAGTTGCTTTACACACTATGCGCCAAGTAGTTTTTGGAATTTAAAAGGATTCTTTTTTACTGTGTTGACTTTGGTCTTTCTTTTCATATCACTCCTTTTCAGAGCTGAATGTTTTTTTTTCTGAAAGCAGACTTGACTTCTGATATTTCACGAAGGGTTTTATGGGGATAAAATCTAACGCGAACGTTTGTTACATTTTTTAACACTTTGTTAGAATAGTTTTTGACTTTTCTGTAATTTAAACAGAAAATTACCACCTTTCTCTTCCACGTGCAGGAAAAGTTGAATGTTCGTTGGTGAAGAATGGAAATATTCATGGCAAGACTGTCTTGACTGCAATTATTAATTATTAAGAAACGTCAAACTTTCTTCTTGCTCTTCTCAGCAAGAACAAACCTCAACTGAGCTATAAGTTTCTCTCGTTGAGAATATCCAAAAGTTCCCTATGTTATATAAGAAAGAAAAAGTTATAAAAATCTGCGCAATACAACCGTTGAACTTGGAGAAGGTTATTTTCATACAAACACGTTATTCGCTTTATATCAACTAAGCTAGAAAGTCGAGCTCAGAGTTCGGGAACTCGTCCAGAGTCTATCAACTAAAACGGCGATCTTTTAGGACTATTGTCGTGTGAGTGTTTCTTGTTTTCCTTCGGAAACGTAAAAAGTTATATCTTCATTTCGCTAAAAATATAAACAAGTTTCTTCCCCATCCTTTATGTTAAAAAATATTCAAGAGAAAAAGTTTTTCCCATTATGTTACATTAGATTTTTTTGTTACGTGACAAGCATAAAATCTCATGTGACACCGAAACATTGGTGCAGTGTGACCTCAATCGCCATTATTTTGCGTAAATATTGCAAAAACTAAAACTTGTCTGGCTTACAATTGAAACAATGTAATCTAGGACTTTGTAAGATAGCAGTATGAAGTGAAGACGAAGTATCAGGCTTTATTCAAGATTCAAACATAATTTTAATGGCATAATGCACGTAGACGTCCTGTAGTCAAGATCATAAATCCTCAAGAAACAGGTCATTGCTGTAAAAAAAGCTCTGTTTTCATGAAAACGCGCATTCTAAGAGCAGACCAAGTCAGTGCAGTCTCGAGAAATTGCTACGTCATTATCTGAAGTCAAACCAAGAAGAAGATCTCTAATGATAATTATTCCATTTTTATGTGATTCTAAAGAACGGATATGATTGTTGAAACAACAAGATTAATGCAACTACAAAGTGTTACTGATTTTCAGTCAATTTTGTTCCATAACTAATGAACTTAAACTCGGCTTCGATTATACAGTCTGGGTACCTAACAAAGATGTTAGTTTGGATATATTCTTGAAAATATTGTTATTAATGAAACAAGAGAAAGAGATTTCAACAGGTTTATCGCAATTGATGGAATCATACGGTCAGTTGGATGATACCAAAACTGGTTCACATAACGCATGGAACTTCTAAAAGTACGATATATTTTCACATAGAAGGAAGGCAACAAGAGAGTCTTAATAATTTACACGCAATACTTGATGATTTATTTCGAATGTATCTCCTTATTTGTGTTCATCAACAATAAAGTTATCAAACAACAAAGACTGCTGAAAGTATCAAAAAATGAAAATGGTTCAAAAACAAGATAAATTTCACTCAAATGAGTGAAAACCAATAAATCCTACAATTTAGCGATGACAATTTTATAATGTCAGGAAGTTTGGAGAAACTCAGCTAGCTTTTCAGTTGACATACTTCTAATGAAAATAAATAAACACTTAAAGTTTACTTACTGTATTATTTGGAATATAGATTTAGTGTGTCTATATTACAGAATATGACTGCTCCGTTGTGACATTATCTTAATCAATCCCATTCTCTAGTTACACTTACACAGAGAGTACAAACGGGATTAACCCATAGTATAAGGACAAAGAGATTATTACACTCTGGTACAACCAATAATAATCCAAGAATTTTTAAAAATAATAAATAGGTACGTACCAATCACAAACTTCCCTTCAACCATATTTTTTACTTTTTGCTTTTTATTTTGAATTTGCAGTTGATATTCACACTGTGTGTATTAATTAATTTATATTATTAAATACCAACTGCAATATGAAAAGATTTTACTTGAGTGGAATTCCAACCCACGACCTTCCGATATCCAGTCAGATGCTCTACCAACTGAGCTACCAAGGCAGTTCATATTGCAGCGGCTGTGTTCCAATACAAGCTGCGGTTACACTTATCGAGATTTGAAGATAGGTTCAGAAGACCATAGAATTGGCCCATGCTTGACAACTGACCACTAAATTCACTCGACTTGGATTTCTCATAAGCAAATGAGTGCGTATATGTGTGAAATATGGATTTTTTTGATAACCTCAGATAGGTAAATGTGAATAAATACCAACTGCAATATGAAAAGATTTTCCTAGAGTGGAATTCGAACCCACGACCTTCCGATATCCAGTAATTTATAGATTTTATATCCAACGCTTCCTACATGGGCACTATATTTTTATCATGATGTTACAAAACATGACGCAATAAAAATTATTTTTATGAGTGATGGATATTCATCCTTGTTTAAAAAACATACATGTCATCCAGCTTTTAGAGTTCATCTACACTAACTGTGAAAGATTAGTTAATTAACATTATCCTAGCTTACATGGGACCAAATAAAAATGTGTTATTCATTTGCCAATGTTTCTCATATTCACTCCTAAAAATACAAAGAGGGTAATTACTATAATTAAAACCATAAGGTATAACATTATGACTTTGTAAATGTGTTGTATAAATTGAAATGCATGGCTCCATTCCTTGATTACGAGCTTACGATTCAGATATAAACTATGTAGTCTCCATGACTTTTATGATGTGTAAAACATTTTATCTCTCTATCTCCCACAATCTCTCTCTAAAGCACATTTTATAATGCACTTCTGGTAATTGCGTAGTTTGCCCGATGTGATTTACACTTACGAGTAACTTGTCATCAGACGCGCTTAAAGTAAAACGCTGTACGTTGATAATCTAGCAGTCGAATGAAAATTGGCAACCTATGATCTGGCATTAACCAGTTGCAAACGCCGAGGCATTCATTATCACGTTATTTCCCTTTAATGTCAACTTGGCTGACTTCAGGCGCGCCAATTGCGTTTAACCAACAGGTATGCTTACCAACTTTACCACAACCACAAACACAACCTTTCACCAAAATCGTAATGAAGTTCACACATCAATGTTATTTCAAACTAATACTATAATGAACTTCTGTATGAATTAAATTCTGTTAAAATGTTCTACTTTGGGCGTTATCGTTAAGAGTTAAAATTAAATATCTAAGAAAAACATTTAATGGAAATGAAGTCATTATTTTAAATTCGTCGTTTAATGGACAACAATAAAGCTGAGCAATACCTATAAAGTTTGTCGACATGCAGCTATTTGCAAAGCGATCAAATCTACAATCTCCAGAGTATATTTATATGACAAATGATTTCAAGACACGAGAATCGATAGAATAGTCAGAAGAAAATAGTTAGGCACAAGGTTTTATTTTGCATCAAAATCACAAAGAAAATCTCTGAAAATGTTGTTTCATTGAGTTTGCTTGTGTTATTGAATGCTAATCAAACATGATGATTAAACATTGATTCGTTGAAACGCTCGTCCAGAATCAGAATATCATTCTATTTGTTGTTTGATTTACCCCACACTAATGTCATTGGTCGAGAATTATGAGATAAATCGACTGTTAAATTGAATCTAGGGTATTAATAATGCATTACGTGCTTCTCTAACATTGGGTTTAAACAGAAGTCAAAGCTATATGCTCACTGAAGGCAAACTAAATTAGCGATTACATTTTTTGAACTATGTAATCGCTATAACTATAAACTATTAATAGAAGTTCAGAGTTTATAACAATTAAGATCATTATGACTAATACAAACTACCCATGTTTTTTTGATGATGCAGACCGCAACACACAAGTGTACTGCGGGCTGCGTATAGGTGTTAGTACGGCACCACCACCACTACAACTCTCCGTCATTTTGAAAATCGTTTGATAAGTGTACGTTATGAGTTGGTGGACGCCATCTTATAATTTGAATGAGAATATTTTTAGTAATCAAAAGATGTTGAAACTTGAGCTCCTTTGTATGTTTTTCCTAACATTAAAAACTAGACGGGTAATGAGATTTATAATGAAAATTTTTCTTGTAACTCGAGTATAATTTAGTTTCGAGTAATTTATTGCTACATCTGAGAATTTTAGTTGGCAACAACAGTCTTGATCGAGGCAGGGAAACTAATCTAGATTCCATTCGTGAGACTTGAGAAAGACTCAGTCTAGTAAGTAACATTGAGTTTCCGCAAGCCTTGAAGATTCACCTCAGACGGAATTCAATTCAGTTTGTTTCGATCCTCTTTTTCGCAAGGTGAAGATCGTCTATATTTAATGAAGCTGGTGCCAAAGGTTAGATCAACGCGCTTGCTACTTCCGTGTACTCTTGCTTAAACTTTACATTTCTATCTCTTATTAACACCCGTTGATGATACTCACTTTCTTCGGTGGCTCAAGAAGAAACTGCCTAATTATAAAATACTGGAAAAGTTTAATTAGCAACAAATCCCAACGATGAAACTAAGTTGGCGTTGCGACGCCGTCTCTCTGACATGGAGACCAACGTAGACGCCCACCTGAAACGAGAGGCATTTCATGCATAGAGAATAGAGAGATGAGAGAAAAGTGAAAGAAAATAAATTCTCAACAAGTCTCCGAGAGCACCGGGTGATTTGCAGTCTAGTAACCAATTTGTCTAATTAATTTAGGAGGCAAGTCGTCACACAAAGTAAACAGTCTGTGACAAAGTGAGAATTGCGTTCAAGAACGTAATTAACTTCAGGATGATCATTATAAATGCAGCAAGCATGTACAAGGTATTATTGTAGAACAAATGGGCGTTTTCCTCGAGAAAATTTTTGGTGACATGTAGATAGAACAATCTACATGGAAACATGGAATATTGGGTTTCAGAATTAATCAGACCGTGAATACAAGCAATTTGAATTGTGTAGGGCATTACATTTTGCACTTAAAGAGAAAAATAATGTGTTATATAACATCTGCTGTAAATATTGATATGACCTTTCGGTAATTGTAACATTATTCCATCATGTGTTCCTACGTATACCGCGTGGGTAAAACAGTTTACGTTCATAATTAAACAACCAAGGAAACAACTTCCTTTGTGAGCTATGGCTAAATTGTGAAAATTTAATACGTTTTCCTAACGCTAGTAACAACAACAACAACAACAACAGCACCATATAACTCACACGGTTTATGAGAAAGCAATTGACTGCTCTGAATGACTCTCTAGAAAGCAGAATAAATCGATCTGGTTGTATCACAGCGGAGTTTGTTTGCTCTACACACCACACATTGACTTCTTCAAGCTTGAAGTTGCCTGGAGGCAATCGGGATCTGTAAGCCGCTTTCCACAGATTGTGTTCTGCGACGAGGGACGACCATTGGCGTCAGGCGGCCGAGATAGACGTCCAGTGAATGTCGCTTAAATGTTCAATGTCATATCTTGACATCCAATCAAAGAAACAATAGCTTTGATTTCGTTTCATGTGATATTGAACAGTATACAAATTGGTCTTATTTCAGGATATACAGGAAGTAGCCAACGTTCGATCTAAGGCAGAATTTCAGTTAGAATTTCAGTTTTTCATATATATTTAAATTTGAGTTTTTGACATTTTTAAATGTGAAATCAAACTCGTACAAATCAGATTTTATTCTCTTAAAGTAGGAGTAAAGCATGTAGTGATTGGTTATTTCTGATTGGTTGACCATTCTTGATCAAGCAATATTTTCTGTACCTATAACAAAGTTCAAAATAAATGTGGACTGTTATTCTAAGAACAGATCCGTTTGTCTCACATTCAGAAGCCATTTCAGCCAAAATGTAAGTCAAAGACAAATACACTTTTTTATAATTTTAAAAAATGTACTCCCTTTAAATACGTTTTGGCTCAAATACAAACTCAATGTTTTAGTGTTTATTTGTAATGTGATCTAAAATCGTATATTATTGAGACACGTTGATTGTGCCAAAGATAGCATTCTCTTGAGATGGAGTTTTCTAAACCCAATCATGATTAGACGCTTGTGTGCATGTTTTGAAAGTGTGCTCAAGACGCCAAGCAGCAACGCATATAATGAGCAGATTTATTATTCCACACTCTGTAACACTTATCGCGGCATTTGACAAGAAAATGGCTAGAGATTTATTCTCATCAAGATAAAAATAGCGGAGTGGTATATTCCTTATGTAATTATAACGAGCAAAACTCTTTTAAAATGTATATTTTGAGGCGTGGTACTGCTATCCTGACATTCAGCATAACACAACCAGTGTTCACTAGCTACATATGAAACAATGGAATAAAAATACGTCCAAATTCAAATTGTTCTAGCTCAAACAAGATCCAGTATACTGTGTGTATGTATTTGCAAACTTCTACAACCAAAATTAGCGACAAATAATTGGTTTATTGATTTTAAACGAGGCTGTGTCAACGTGACTTGTGTACAATTTCGTCTGTTTAGTTGGCATGGCCAATATAGAATTTGTGTGTATTTATGCACCACACCACCTGCTCGATACTCCTTCCCCCATCCACTTCCCGCTCACTGCCCACCCACACGAGTAATTATAAACAATCAACATGAGAGCATAGACATTGTCGTATTTCAACACATTGTCCTACGCGCCTATGTCCTATGATAATCGTATTCAACTTTGTTAAAAATTTAAATATTTTTTTAGATATTAGTTTTTATACAAAATATATATTCTCATTATTTGTCAATAATTTTCATATAAGAATTATTTTCATCAAAAATGTAATCATGAACAGCAGTGATATCAAAAGGGGGTCAATTAAAAACGCATGCGCATCGTGTATAAAACAATAGTAATGGTTAATACCTAATATAGTTAATTTACTTTTTCTGGCACGTTCATTCATGGGTATGAATTCAACATCGATATTCTAAGCAATGCGTACACTATAATTATTTTATTAATTTTACAACAAAAGACTCATATTCACTTCTAGAAAACTAACACGCCAATAACACGCCGAATCTACCTTCAAAAAGTATGAAACATTTCACCACGCGAAGTATTTGTTTTGTTAACTTTGTATATCTAACGGCGATGTTACGCAATTCCTCTGAGGTTCAACTCTATCTCTGTTATTACAGCGGAGAAAACTGCACGGCTAAGTCCTTTTTCAATGGCCCTTAAAGGGTCGAGAGCTCCGTCCAAAATAAAATGTATTTCGGAATGTTCGTCCATGCCATGGTATCTTATTTCAATTTTCCAAAGATTTGCATTCCAAAAATGTCTAGGCTCAAGAAAAGACTGTTACTCTCTTCTGATAGTAATCCGCAGTTCGTTAAAATCAAAGCCAACAAACGTCGTTGGTTGAAGCATTAAATCTGGAGTTTTCTGGGTCTTTGATCAGGCAATATAATTGTGTCCATGTTGGTTTATTGATGGTTTATGCAAGGGAATAATCTTTATAAAAAAGTCATGCTCTTACTCCGGTGCCAGCCAATCTTACATTACTCTCGCTGCAAAACATACGCAGGTTAACCCTGGAAAATGTGTTCGAAATAACAACACATCAAGTGACTCTAAAGTATGATAACGTTATCACAACGTCATTATTTTATTCAAGTTCATCACGTATATTAAAACTGATTTAGATGCGTCTCAAACAGACTAGCTAACCAGGAACTGACAACATAGCATTAACGTTAAAATGTAGCTATTTACAAGTTCAGTGCTCTTCAGCGCAATATAATCCAGAGATAATTTGTTTGAAGGTAAATCAAACTATGGTGGAGTTTGTTGATTTTTAAGATTGATGAACTTGAGCGATTTGCGTGGAGAATATTCAATAGTACATTGTGAACTTTTCCAAATCCTAAAATAAGTATTATTTTTTGTAAAATGTGTGTTGTTCGTGAGCATCTCGATTAAGGGAATATAAATCATTTCAATGAACCATTATTTTCATTGTGACCATAACGAGGTTGCATGATAAGCGGTTGAAAATGGAACTTTAACCCTAGTGGGCGCCTTAATATAGCCCCTAAGTCAACAGTTTGCGATAGATGATAACAATGGTGTAGGACATGCGTGTGTCAAAACAATTATTTGAAATGCACGAAACTTTATGTTGATATTCCAACCTGTTCACGTTGATCGTTTCGTTACGTAATTAAGAATGATTGACATTATTGTTCAAACAAAATAATGTGGAAAACGAGAAAACTAATTATAACAACCATTTTGATACAACACTCATTTTAATACATCTGAGTTAGACAACTTAGACAATCATACCATTGAATTTGCATACGCTTTCCAAAATAATTCGGGATTCAATTCAAGCAAGAGATGAAAGATGTGAATACTGAAACCCATGTTGCAGGGAAAGTAATATGTTCATTATTATAATGCCTTCATCTGCTATTTGGGAATTGAGGACTGGGAGACAACATTTACCGGCGCCACTGTCGATGACAAGTATGACGCTTTTCTTCGCAACTTCCTGCTTCTGTTCGAAAAGAACTTCCCCAAGAAAGTGACCGCTGTTAGGAATGGCCCAGTATCAAAGGGATGGGCCACGGCTGAAATTAGGGACTTGTGCAAGAGGAAAAGACTGTTAAGTAGCTTGGTTAAGCGGGGAGCTAACCCCTTAATACGTTCGTCATTAAGAGCAATCAGTAAGGAGATAAAGATAAAGATTGCCGTTGCTAAAAAGGCCCACCACACGAAATTCATCCGGAAGGCAGGTAATAAACAAGCAGCAAGCTGGAAACTTGTAAAATCCTTAACGGGGAAAGGCAATAAATGTAATGAAACCATCACCCTACGCTGTGACGGGGTGAAAGTTACTAACCAAGAAGATGCCGCGAATAGACTTAATGACTACTTTATATCTGCTGGGGAAAGGATAGATGATGGTATGTCTGTTGGCGACATCACTGACTGCATTCCAACATTAGAAACTGCTTGGCCCACGGCAGCACCAACTTTCTTGCCGCCTTTGGTTGCAGCGGAGGACATAACAAATGTTCTCAAAGAGTTTGCACCGAAGATGTCGTCTGGTTGGGATGAAGTACCAATGAAGATCCTCAAGAAGTGTGGCCCTTGGATTGCCGAACCACTGGCTCATGTGGCTAGTAATTCATTTCTTACTGGTGTTTTCCCAGAAAAAATGAAGCTGGCTGTTATCACACCAGTCTACAAGAAAGGGAGTAAAGCTGAATGTTCGAGCTATAGGCCAATATCCCTACTCTCATCGTTTGCTAAGATCTTTGAGAAGATTATGTACCAAAGCATCTGGATACCTGTAAGATGATTTCAGAAAACCAACATGGCTTCAGAAAAGGTTTCAGCACGACTACTGCTACATTCCAAATGTTGTTGAAAGTTACGAGTGCCCTTGAAAGCAAAGATTCAGTTGGTGTGATTATGTGTGACCTCACTAAGGCATTTGACGCAATGGACCACGATCTGCTACTGAAGAAGTTGGAGTGGTATGGTCTGACTGGAGCTACTGGGATGTGGATGTCATCGTACCTCTCCAATAGGGAACAGTACGTCCGCCTTAGCCACCACGGCAGATCCCGCTGGGAAACTATGAGATGTGGAGTGCCTCAAGGATCTACACTGGGGCCGTTACTCTTCTCGTTGTTGGTTAACGACTTAGCCCCTAGTATCACATCTGGTATGGGGAACCGGAAAGTAACCCAATTTGCCGATGACTCGAGTGCTGCAGTCGTAGCAAGAACCATCAACGAGCTGGACGCCGAATTGTCTGCCACTCTCCGTGACTTCGATAGCTGGTTCTCAATGAATCGTCTAAGGCTTAACAACGACAAAACCGAGGTTATGTGCTTTACTTCATCCAGCAAGTCAGTGGACCTACCATCATTCCCTAATCTCAAGACGAGTGCGAAGTTTCTGGGCATCACGGTTGACCACAGACTGACTTGGAAGCCCCATGTTGATAACCTTGTGAGCAGATTGTCCCGCATGAACATTGTGTATCGCATCCTGTCTCGGCAAGTGGACCTACCGACGATTCGGACCGTATACTTTGGCCAAGTCCAATCAATCATCCAGTACGGCATCATGTTTTGGGGTGGCACCTCGCTAAGTGCCAAAGTTTTTATATCGCAGAAACGAATAGTGCGGTCCGTTCTAGCATTGCATACCAGGGAGTCTTGCAGACGCGTGTTTATTGACTTAAAGATTCTTCCGGTGCCATGTTTGTATGTCCTGTCTGTATGTGTTTTTACCCATGATAACCTGCACTATTTTACCCGTTATACGCATGACCACCACACAAGAGGATCTCACTTTTTAGCTCACGACTACCACCGTCTTGAGCGGACAAACAATTGGATCGTTCAGTCGGGTAGGAAACTGTATAACCACCTGCCAATTGAGCTGAAACGACTCGACAAAGAACATTTTAAACTGTCTCTAAAAGCATATCTTTTAAAAAAATGTTTTTATAGTGTTGATGAATTTTTAGAGAATGTTCTGCAACTTTAATATAGAATCTTATTTGTGTTGACATGGCATGATCTCTCAGAGAATGCTGTACTAAATTAAGTTGTGTGACATGGTTTATACAATGTATAATTGTTTCTTAACCGAATAAAAATACAATACAATACAATACAATGTATATAAACAAACAAGTAAATCATATAATAAAACACACACTCGACATTAGCTTTTACTGATCGATGAATAACCTTCACCAGCAGATGATTTGCACATTTAAACGAATACCGTGCAGAGTCAAGTAGGCTACGGACAGCAAATCACAATTTCACAACAAAAAGTTGATAACAATACTTTACACGTTTGAAATATTTGAACTGACACGACTTGATTGAATACCTATCAATTTTGTTGCGGAGAAAAACAAATAATTTGCCACAATGTATCTAAGTTTGTGACATCTCATGAGGATTTACGATTTTTGTAACTTTCGTTAAAGGTAACTAGCTCTCTAGACTACCTACCAGTGGTTAATTTAGGGCGGACGAGGGCGGACGCGTCCCCTCACTCTTATTTCAGGGTGGACGCCGTCCGCCAACTTATTTTTCATAGAAGTAAGAATTGGCTAAAAATTGTGTACAAATCGCGTAAAAAGGCACAAAATTTGGTCCTGAAATTAAAAATTTTCCCGGTGCTACGCGCCCCGGACCCGCATTGTATTGGGGGACCCTCCCCACAAACCTCCCATTGTTTTAGTAAGGAAATATTTTTCTTTAACAATAGACGAGCGTCCACCCACTTATTATCAAGAAGCTTCTGGCAACGATCTCTTTTGATATTATCTCTAAATATTTACCTGCGTTGAATAGAATACATTAAACCGCAATAGAATACACCTTAAGGTGGCTGTATATCACGTGACTTTATTTCTCTACATCCGATCAGAAGAAATAGTTACCTATGAGTACATACCTTACATCGTTCATGTTGAGTAATCCAAGGTGGTTTATGAAGGAAATTCACTGCATACTGGAGCTTATCAATATTTGCAGTCAATATTATTTAATTTTGCAGTGGTTTTATAATAAAAACAACACAAATATCGTGTATAAGTACGCGTGTGAAGACTGTCAAAACCAAGTGCGGTTCATTTAACCATTACATTCATAATAGTGGATATAATTAATATCTCAACATTTCGTTGGAAAGAGGAAGAAAGAGCGCATGTTATACATTCTGACATTGCGTCAGGTTTGTGATGCATATATGCCTTTTTATTAGAGTAATGTTTGCTGTTCTTGGCAACTCGTAGAATTTCCTTCAACTTCAGGTCTTGATTTGAGAATATTTAGGTGCAAGGAAGTTAAATCATCTAATATGTTATTTTCGCAGTTCTTTTCTGCGTAGATAAGATGTGTTCCAACAGATGTGTCCTAACTTATCTGATGAGTGAGAAGTATTTGCTAAACTGAACCCTTCCAATAGAAAATGTGTAGCTTTTTGGTTAAAAAGTCACGTGATATAAAGCCACCTTAATAGTCTACAACTATCATATCATTTGCATGAGAAACAATGTAACAAACATTTATAACACAAATTAACTTCAACTGCAAACCAATGTTAATACTAATAATCCTATTCCAAATACCCTGGTTCAATTCTGCACTGCATCGATTTCTAAATAGAGTGAGCGCGGGAATGACTACCTACCCTATCGGTATTGCTGACACGAAATAATAGTTGCAAGCGAGTTGTCTAGAAACATTGTGTCTCTTTCTTATTACTACTCTATTTTACTTTTTCTATTATCAAAATGGAAAAGAACA
Organism: Leuctra nigra; assembly: GCA_934045905.1. NCBI lineage: Eukaryota > Metazoa > Arthropoda > Insecta > Plecoptera > Leuctridae > Leuctra > Leuctra nigra. The sequence goes on from OW203762.1 coordinate 40,409,360, forward strand.
CCTCTTCTATTCTTGCTCCTCTTGGCGGCTTCCTGCTGAAGTTCTAAGTCTCGTAAGACAGGAAATGTGTTTGCAGATGCAAGTCTTGCAATAATGTATGCAATGCATGAAACATGTCAACACCAACCATCCGTAATATTGCATTTTAACGAGAGGTAGTTTTGTTTATTCTCCCGACCATAAATCACAATCAGTCTGTATTTTATGCAATTTTCTCGGTACTCTTGACATGAATTGAGAGAGAAAAAAATATGATGCCATCAAAATCAATAAAAAAATGCACAATACTTTGAAGTGTCGACACCCACGGATGAATAATGATTGGTATTGAGTATGTTACATTGACCACCAACAAACCTATCAATGTAAGTGATATGGAGCGTGGAACCCGCACCTGGGACATGAACAACCATTCTGTGACGTCACAGACTAAACAACAAACAATGCCAAACAAACAGCATTGGTTTCCGACCATTGGATGCGGGACGACGGGATTCCGACCACAGTTAGTGTTTTTGAGCGAAGCGACTGATTCAAGCCTCGCCAATCAGCCATGGCTAATTAATTACTATGCCGATGAAAAGTGGTGGGGGCACGATGGTGTAATTGGCTCCAATGTTTGATGTGAATAATAGAACGGGCAGTGACAAGAAGTGATGGTGCAAAATAGATAGCAGTATGGCGGTTATAGGGCGGTCGATATGTAATAAAATTTTGTATTATTTTTAATAATGATATAAGGTGGTCTAAAAATAGATTGCACTTGAGTGGAAGTGCACACAGTGGATGTCTCAGAACACTCGACACCTTTCTCTGAATTTTACCGCTCATAAGTGGGCATCTATTTTTATGACAGCGATTTTGCGACACCGATATTGCCAACACATGTTACTTTTGCCCATGTGATTCACAATATTGCCGATGTTTTTGTGGGAGGATAGAATAGATAAGTAAAGTAAAGTAAAAGTAAAGTAAAGTAAAGTAAAGTAAAGTAAAAACGTCTTTATTTGATACGGCGAGATTAAGCACAGACGGCTTTTCTTCCACCTAACCGTTTACATGCTAGACACATTCAGTCATTGACACTTTCAGTTTCTAATATTCTAACTATAGTTAGCAAGAAGATTGAGTCAATATATATATATATATTTAAATATATAACTATTTTATCCTTATGACTAATTAAAATATAATATATCTAAAAATAAGAAGTATGACAAGATGCAAATTATGGCAGAAACTTTTCAGAACTTTCAAAATTATTATTTTACCCGTATTAATAAATAATCTTTGAAATCCAATTGACGTTGCTAAATAAAGCAAGGTAAGATTATCATAAAACTTAAAACTAATATAATACTAAACTAGTCAATTACTTCAAGAATCAAGTATCCTAAGAATGTTAAAATATATGTAATTAAAACAATTTACTATAAACGGTTCATATATGGAATATAAAGCTGTAAACATACTTATTTGTAACAATGTAAACATTACTTATTAAGTTGGTTCTTTAGTTCTTTCTGGAAAACCTTAGTAGTAAGTAGACCAATCTCTATCAGTTCTTTGGAGAGACTATTGTATACTTTAGTTGCATTATATGTGAATGATCGTTTGAACATGGTACTGGAGTGCTTTGGAATGCTGAGCTAATGTTTACCTCGAGTATTTATGGAGTGCGTCTCCTTTCTAAAATTTAATTTTTCACGAAGATATGCTGGTTGACCCTCTTTAAATAGCTTCATTATTAGTGTCGCAAAATGCAGTTTTCTCCTGTTAGCCATATTTAGCCATTTCATTTCAGAATATTTGATATTTATGTGATTCCGAGTTTTTGTTATTTCGTTGAATTTCCTCATATTTAGAATATACCGCAAGCACGAGTTTTGAGCAATTTGAATCCGACTTATACTGTGACCGTCGAGGCAAGATCCGTATACAGCATCTGCATAATCAAATTTCGATAATATCAATGATTCAACAAGCAGAAGTTTGACCCTTTTGGTAAGAAATTTACGTGAATGGTAAAGATGCCTCAGTTTGGCGTAGCAGGACTGAATCATGTGGGAGACATGCTTTTTAAAGCGTAGTTGGCTGTCAAGATGTACGCCCAGGTTTTAAGCCACATCAACTACAGGTAGCACTTCTCCTCCTAACATACAATCAACATTCTGTTCAGCAATACAGCTTAGTTTACCGGCATTTCCAAAGTGAATAACCATGGATTTTGTTGGATTTAAGAGCAGTGCATGTTTCTTAGATGTCTCTTCGAGGGCTTTTAAATCAATATTGATTTTATCTATGGATTCTGCTAAGCTAGCTAACTTGTATGAAGTGTAGAGCTGTGTATCATCAGCGTAGTTGTGCATTCTACAAAATGTAATCGGGGTAGCTAGATCAGATATATAAAATGAGAACATTAGTGGTCCTAATATGGAGCCCTGTGGCACTCCTGCATGTATTGTTTGTACGTCTGATGTTTGATTCCCTAAACAAACTCTTTGCGTTCTATTTGTAATATAGGACCGCATAAGATTAACTGATTTAGCATCGAGACCGAAATGAGACAATTTTGCAATTAGAAGTTCATGATTTAGCGAGTCAAAAGCTTTAGAATAATCAAGGAGGACCATTGTAGTGATCATACCTTCGTCTGTTGCTTTTATGATGTCATCAGTGATGTTCACCAGCGCTGTGGTGGTACTAAACTTCTCTCGAAACCCTGACTGATGTTTGGGGATTATGTTATAGGTGTAGAAATGTGTATTTAGTTGTGAGTGGATGGCTTTTTCTGCTATTTTAGATATGACTGGAAGTAAACTGATTGGTCTAAGATCTTTAAACTGTGTAGGATGGGCAACTTTTGGTAGAGGTCTCACAATGGCAGATTTCCAGACTTGAGGAAAGTAACCTCGAGTTAGACATGCATTAATAATATGGGTCAGTGATGCTATACAATATGGCATACACAAAGTGAGCATTTGCATTGACAGTCCATCTACACCGATAGCATTTGACTTTATACTTTTGAAATAACTGAAAACTTTATTGAACGGAATTTCCTCGAAGCACAGTTGATTTACAATCTCTGGAGCTTTATTGTTCATATAGTGGTCAATCAACCTCTGATCTGCAGCATTACTAACAGCATTCAAATAATAATTGTTAATTGCATTAAGGGGAAGGACCAGCTGACTGCTCCTAGAGAATCAGCCCTAATTGCTATTGTAGGCGGGGTTTTTAAAGGTAAATAAGGCGGGATCAGATTTGGCGACGAATTTGTTGTCATTACTGTGATTGGTCTAACTGGGAACAATGTTTGATATGAATGTTTTCTTCCGACTTTAGTTCCCATGCAAAAAATGTAAACAGAAGTGAGATCGGATACCCCGAGTATTGTTGTTATGATCGCTGGGTCCAGACTGGTTACCAACTCAAATGACATCATTAGCATCACTTTCACAACACGAACAAAATCATCGAGGATCAAGAATAATCACACGCAATTAAGTGTTCAACACTTATCTAATAGATTCAAAGATTGCAAATCCTTTTATTGATTTTTATTCCAACCATTATAACGGCGATATATGACACTGATCTTATTTCACCACCTGAGAGTATAATGCCATTGGAAAAATTTGTTTACGAATAGGTATAGGTAGTCTCATTTCTCTCTGGGTTCTTTACTAAGAGAATAATATTATCGCAATCAGAGCAAGAAAATCATTTTAGTTTTTGTGCATGTGGTTCTTGTAGTAGAATGTAGACACTGTCTACTGTCTACTTCTTGTAAGTAGAGAGTAGAAAATACGAAAAATAATGAAATAAAGTAATAAAAATACACATGAATATTTCCAGCCTTTCCTCCGGACTATATAAGTGGTATGTTGTGAAATTTATAAATCAATGAATTAGGAAATTTTGAAATAATATCATATATTATCATTGCTCAAAACTAGTAGAAAAAATCAACAAAAAGTCACACACTTTATATGTTATATTTTGAAACCTTTGACACCTACATCGATTTTTTTTTTTTAAATGGAATGGTTGGAGTAATGATAACGGTCAATACAACAATTAAATAATTATTCGCCGTTTGTCTGACAAATCATTGCTATCGGTGACCTAAACCTGTGTTCGGGATTAACGTGTGAAATAACACGTACAATGTATAATTATCATTCAGTTGCTATGATACACATTGCAACCAAAAATATTTCTTTACCTTTATAACATACAGTTTTCAGTTATAAATAATAAAATAGTGCATACAGTAGAGACACACATTGATGTGCTCTTAGCGAGCGTCGAAATTCATCTGTTATTCTGCACTAGTAATTGTAGACGGGAAAACTGTTCGACATTGTTGTCACAATGAGAATAAATACACATCGTGACATAACCTTGCCGAGATTGACTCAAGAATAATAGATAGCCCGAGATGCTACTATTTACAGTGAATTATTATGGATGCTTAGAGAAGTGTTGCCGATTTCAACAGTTATTCAATTAGCAAAAATATATTTATATCTTCAAAAAAACATAAATATTCAAATTTAAATTTAAATAATAGCATAAAAAATAATATTAAGTGAAGTCTTTATTAATACAACAGCGAATTTTCTTATGATAAATTAAATTGTTGGGAAGATTTGTACATGGCTGTTTTGAATATCAACATTCTATCTTTCTGAAAATTTTCACTTACATTTTATCAACTTACAATGAAAATTTAATTTTAGGCCATTTCCAACATTTTAGACGGTATACACTTTATGATAGATAGATTTTTATAAATTAGGTAAGATGATTTAGACAACTCGGAGGTCCGTCTGTCTCCAGTCGTCGTTGATTGTGTAAATGCCGGGGAAACTGATGATTATTGTTGACATACAAACTCTCGCTATCAGTGCACTATTTATATTTTCATGCTGTCTCTTAGGACCCTCCCATCATCCCCTTCCACACCGTTACTGGAACTCCCAGAATGTTTACTTGCAACTTCAGTCGGTTTCAGTGCCCCTGGTTTTATGCAAAACTCATAACATTGATGGTGTGAGAAAGCAAATTGTGCCTCTACCGATCAAGTTAGAAAAAAAGTTTCAAGAGCAAAGTTGCTTGAAATTAAATCTTGTTTAAGCGTCGTTGAACCAATTTTTAAAATTATTAGTTTTATTTACTCAATAATTACGCAACATATAACTACTTATAACTTTAAGGTGATTAAAAATTTCAAATAAGTGGTCAACGCTGCATAATCTGCAATTCATTCTCCACAACTTTGTCGCTTTAACATCTAGTCTATCTTCAACGAGACGGGACGATAACTGCTTTCCAGCCGAGGTCCTCATTCAGAGGCTCTTCCTTCCCCTTAACGTCCGAGAGATTGTTTGGTATATGTACATTGGCGCGTTTGTTATGCATATTTAGATCCTGTAGTTTTCGCCATATATCTATTGGTTTATTATTTTTTGCAATATCAGACTCAAGATATGCCCGCTTTTCTTTTCGGACAGCATTAGTAACAATATTTCTTAATGAGCGATAATAGTCCCAACTGACAGGTGTCCGATTTTTTCTCCAGCTTGTGTATGCCCTGTCTCTTAATTTCATCATTTCCTTGACATTGTACGTTAACCAGGGAGCTTTTGCTTTCGAGACACGCACTGTTTTCACAGGAGCGTGCATATCTATCAATGACAGTATGTTTTTAGTTAAATGTTCCACTTTCAAATCAATATCGTCTATATTTTGAACTTCATCCCAATCCACTGCTTCCGCATCTTTCTTAAATGTCTGAGCATCTATTTTATTTATTTCCCGTTTTGACAGACATTTCTGTCGCGATTTTTCTACTTTGTAGCGAATCGTGCATCTAGTAATATGATGGTCAGATATCCCACATGCAGGGACAACCCCTACGTTGGAAATTAGTTTAGGGTTGCTTACAAATATGAGGTCAATTAGGGTGCTGCTGTGTTTTGATAAGCGTGTTGGTTCAGTTATTATTTGAGACAATGAATGGGTTGTTAGAAAATCAGTAAGACATTTCGCTGCAGACGTCGTTGGTTGTAACAAATCAATGTTTAGGTCACCTACACAAATTATTTCATCACTCTCCAACATAACAGAGCTGACTGATGAATCTAAGTCTTGTATTGCATCTTTATAGCTAGTTAATGGCGGTTTATAGAGTATCCCGATAGCAACGTTACTAGTTTTAAGCTTGACTTTAATCCATAACTCTTCTAGATGTGTATGTTTATTATTTGTAGCATTGTCCGGGATATTGACTTGTTTGCAAATTATACTATTTCGAGTGTATACACCAACCCCACCTCCACGTCCATTGCGATCACATCTCCAAAAAGTGTAACCAGGTATACTGACATATACAGATTCCATATCCGTATCTAACCAAGTTTCTGTTACAGCCATTATATCAATGTTATTGTCAATGTTATGAAATATATATCAATGTTATTGTAGAGTGAGCATTAGAATAAGACCACTTTTATAAGAAACATTTCCAAAGCGCCATCCAAACTTTATACAAATACTTTCAGCTGAGAAGAAAAACGTGCATTTTGTGTAGGATTTTTGCTAATTACGGTACAATTTTTTGTATTTATATGTGTATGCAACTTTTTTATGTAATTTATAAATATTCATAAATGTACTACAATTATTGATAAGAGCAATTATTTAGCAATTTTGGATTAGAGTGCACTCTACAAAATTTTACAAAATGGAAGAAAATACGTTTAAAATGTATAGAAGTAAAAATAATTTTTATATTAAGTTTAAAATCAGCTTAAATGAAAGATGTTCACAATCACACTCCGGAGACTCTCTCAGGAGGGCTATTCTAAATGTCCTTGTCGTCTCGTATCAATTGATACGGCGTCACTACCGTGTTAAATAGCGGTGAGACCGCTCAAGTGAAACGAGACGACAAGGACATTTAGAATTTCCCCCCAGGCCCCACTTGTGTAACATCTTGCCACATCCGGTCACATCTGTAACATTATAAGTGATGCTTATCAAAGAATGTTATTATAAGATTATATCATTGTCTTTGGTCTGGCTACGTAAGTAGGTACACTCCACAAAACATAAAATGGTTTGCGAATAAATTTGAATTGCTGGCAGTGCTGTACTTTGACAACGACCCTTATTATTTTCAGTGAAAAGTGTGCTCAGCTACTAGAGCTGCGATCAAATCATTTTCGCACAATCCGAATACTTCAAATACCGTTTTATGTTTTGTCGAGTGTACTCTAAAATGCATTTATTTAATTTCGTCATCCTTGCCTAAATTTTTAACAGGAACACAATTTCATGATCCCTCGAGTCCAATATTGTATACATTTGCTTCAGTATGTGTTTTGAAGCTGATATGGAAAATATTGAAACTCAATGGCAAATCATTACTTATTTCACAGTGCAGCGTGCTGCATTCGCCACACGATTACAATGTGGAATCGGAAAACAAATACAATTTTTTTTAAACCAACAATCGATATTGATCGTTGTAATATTATTTTTCAAAACTAGCTCTAGCTCGTAGAATAAATATTAATTAGTTTTATATGTATCCACTTATGGCTGAAAGTAGCATAACACAGCCGAGTTAGTACTAATTAATGCACTATGTGTCAGTAAAGCTGGCAGTGCCGGCAGGTGGGTCACAGGTATTTGCAGTTACAGGCCACATAATCAACAATGCACCGAGCCACTGATCAAACAGCGGCTACAGCGTGCGATATGACACGTGACACCTAGGCATGTCACGTGACTGGAATGCATACGCTGTCATTGCGTCTTTGATACCCGGGTTCGAGGCTTGATTCACACGGTTTATGCATGCGTTATTCGGAACAATTCAAACTGGACAATTCAATTGGGATTCGAGGAACGTAGTGGTAAATGATAATTCAAATTGGTTCAGGTAGAATCGTGTTAGAGGCATAGAAAGGAGTTTCATAAGTTAAATAAAATAAGAATTGTGAAGTAAGTAGACTTAAAAGTGGCTTATTGTCGTTATTGTTTTTCTCTCGGTTCTGTGATTTATAATTAAGACACGGGACAAAGGAATACGGACTTAGTAGAAAACTGAAAGTTGAAGAAACTGGCACCTCCACTTAAAAGTTTCAATAAGTAAATTTTGTCCAAACTTTTTCTGGATATATTTGATTAGAGCATATCTACAGCAGAGTTTCACTGATTTGTAACCTCCAATCAGGAAATCCGGACACTCGTCTCTAACCGGGCCTCTGAAATGTCAGCCGAGTGACCAAACCACTCACCTAACAGCCTCAGACGATGTTTCTTTTATTATTGATGAGCTCAAACATGGACTTGAAGCGATTCAGTCAACCATCTTTTGACTCTTCAAGAAGGATTCAACACTTTCAAGGTATCTTCTGCTATATTATTTATGATCCAAGAAACGCTCCAGCCTGTTAACTCGATTCTTCGGTCTGACTGATCTGAAAGACGACATTTCTTGGTTACTCTTCTGGAAGAAAGGATCAGAAGCAAGTAGGAAGAACAAAGGGCGGCTCAGTGAATTCACGTGATATTCTGTTTATAAGGTCAATCCTAAGGGTCAGAGAAAACCGGGCCTTTCCTCTAATTTCACAACTTGTGATTACCGATTTAAATACACACGATATTAGTATGTCTGACTTTTTCTTTCTACACATCAACCATCCATTTAATATGTTTAAAAGTGCACATTAAACCTACTCTGATTATTTAGGGAATTATATAAAAGTTCACAATCTCACCCTAGGAGAACGAACACATATTAGGCATAGTTGAGTGTGATGTATGAGAAATGTTGCAAGGAAAAAGCAGAGGATTGTTTAGAATTAGTACCTGAATCAGTACCTATAATCATGAATTTATGCGTACGACTGTTTAATTGTTTGACTGTATAACAATTCGACTCTTCGACTGTTCATTTGTTCAGCTGTACGACTGTTCAGTGAGTGATTCTTAGGAAGTGTACATGTATTACTTACTTATTTATTTGCATGTTGATTTCTGAATCGTAATTTTAAGAAAGATAGTTTTCTTGATTTTGAATGATTTTTATGTCTGATTGGTGTGGTAGGCGAAGTTTTAATTTCTATAGAGTTTCCTAAATAAATAAAAGTATGTGTATTTTTTTAAAGTTATACCTAAAGTTTCTGTTGAGGGTATAGTTGCATAGAGTTTGGATCTTTGATAGGAGGATATATACCTACAACAACAAATACAGCACCGGATATTTCGTATATTTTTAGCAGAAATTCCCAACCAACCTTTGCTTTTAGAGCTGTATTTCTTCGCCCTATAGTCATGTTTGCAGTTTACAGCTAAATCGTCGTGCCAGTTGCAATCAATTGTTTTCATATAACATTTAACGACCTATTTTACTAGCGTCATAGGCATAGCTATAACATATTTAATGGCATCTGAATTGCCACTAACTCATCCTAAATAAATCCCGGAGAATAATATCTCTGTTTTTGCAACCGGATGAACGAAAACTGGCAATTTCCACCAGTTTTATGGTTATTTCCTTAGCATTTCCAGATTCTTTGTTCATCCCAAGATTTTCATTTACAACTTCACATAGTAATTTAAAATCAGTTAGAGAGGAATCCTTGAAGTAGTTTGCAGGCTCATGTGCTAAATTAGCAAACTGTAATTCTCGTTTTAATCTAATAACGACTCAGAATGCAATCAAACCAGCAATTATCTGACAACTTACTTATATTTAATTGCGAACTTCATGTCGTTGCTCTCCAGAATTTTGAGGAATCACTTTTTAAACTTAGAAAAAATGGCCCATATGCGCATCTTTTAGAAATGTTTACTAAGCTGTTTGGAAGGTCACCTACGAAATAAAAACGTACCTACTTCGTTGTACATATTTTGTAGTATGTCTCTTCTTTCAATAATTTTTATAATACACTTTATGTTGTATTTTATGTTTTGAATCGATTCAACTCATTATTATGTGATAACCGATAATAATACGTATTTAAGTATAATGTACAAGTGGTTGCTTTGAGAGGCAGCTGAGATTGCCCTGATCTGTAACTATGAAAACGCTCAGAGTAACACGTTGATGAGCGAGCACAGAATATGCAACATCCCCAGTCAGGATACACGATACGACACAATATGATTTTCCTTGCAACTTTCCCAATCTCCATATATAAATACTCTGGATGAATAACAGATCCATTGTGTCGTGGCTTACCTACATACTTTTTCCAGAAATCTCTTTTGACAACCCATACTGAATTCTTAAAATGACAATAAATACTTGAGAATGCGTTTGTATGTCTCTGCTCTACATGCCTTGGAACGGAAGCATCAAGACGGCACTTCTAAAATAATTAAAATTCCTGGCTGAATGTGCAAATATTTCAAGATTACCTATAGAACAAAATGGCCTTAAAATGACAATAACTTTTGAAGATAACGACAGATTAGTCTGAAAATTGGCAAAATACCCAAAGTTTTGGTCCCAATGATCATGCAAAGTTTTAAGTTGATCCGTCAAACGGTTCTAGTTTAAATGTAAAAAATCACAGGAAAGATGGTTTTAAATTTTAACCAATGGGAGGATTTGGCTAAAACTTTGTAAGATTGGGGACAATGTTGGTCGTAATGACTTGTCAAAATTTCAAATTGATCGGACCAACCAATCGATTTTTTTTATTTGAACCAATCAGCGGATTCCAAAAAAATTATGTTCTGCAACGCCCAGAAATGGTCCGTACATGTGTGCAAAATTTCAGCTCAATCGAAGAAAAACTTAGACCGTTATATCCTAAAAAAGAAGTCCGTGCCAAAAGAGCCAAAAGTAGTCGCTCGCTTTGCTCGCTCAATAATGAATCAGTTCATTATTTTAGTTTTGAACAAGCTATATTATATAGGTGAAGTGTGAATGAGAGTGTCTATCCAATCACGAATGATAGCGTTTATGTCGTTTTTGTACAGATTTGCTTTTGCAGAAAAAAATAAAATTAACATTTTTATAAATGAGCTGATTGACATCAGTTCATTATGGCCGATTCAGAGTAATACGATGTAAGAATCAATATGTATAAGAATGTAAAGTCTTTATGGTTGGTATAATTGATAGACAGCTAACAGTAATTTTGTCGCAAAGCTTCGGAATTATCAGTGCCATTGGAGCTGATAACATAGGCATGAAAATGTGTATGGACTCATTTTTTTTATAAATCTGATTCTGTTTGGGATCACTTAACTTTCAAAACGAAAACACCAACAAAACATGAATAAAAAAGAGGCACAAGATAAGAGCAACAAGAAAGAGTAGAAGAGAAAAACATTCGTTGCTGCTTCTTTCTCCATGTCGACTTAGTGTGACACCGGTATAATGTTTGTAAAGTGTTTTTTTTTTCTAGATTTTGCTGTTAGTTTGAGATCGAAGTAAGGGTTCTAGCGTTCGGCCTTGGAAAAAGTAACGTCGACCGCTGGCCAATCAGGAGGCTCAACGCCGAACGCCAGGGCATTGGCGTTACAACGCTAAAGATCAGTGATGTTCAACATCGAACGTCAACGCCACAAAGTCGATCGTGACAAAAACTTTTGATGCTTTTGAGTGCAATTGAAATTAGTGTGTTATGCACTGCTATATACAAGGAGATAATTCAATCGTCATCTACCAACATACAACAAGTCAACCACATTTCAGACCAAGCGTTCTTCAAGATTAATTAATTAAAGTATGAGCATTATTTTAGCAATGGGCTTCTACGCTGCATTTTTCCCGCACTAGGAGCGCCACCCACATGTGTTCCCTTCCCTTTGCGCTTGCAAGATGACATCATTTTGGCAGTTATTGGTTTTTAACGTCTTTCTTTGAAATACATATAATGCCACACTGTTGTGTTCGGAAAGAAAGCAATGGTTTTAAAATATGAAGTATTTATTCTACATGTAGCTATACACGTAAAACTAGTTCCAGTATTTACTATTTATACTGAAAGATCACTTTATCTCTATCAACTTATTTGTTTTTCAATTCACACAAATCAAACAACAGTAAACAAACATATTAATCTGTTACCAGCAACAAGAAATATTTCGATTTTGATTGGTTACGAAGGAACCTACTTTTATGGTGCGTTCTTTGTAGTTTTGAGTTTGGAAGCCAATTGAGCTCAATTTGAGCATAGAATCAGAGGAAATGTACAAGTATAGTCAAAGTATTCTTGGCATATTCTCTCAAAAAAAACGCACATGCTAAACTTTTTAGTCAAATAGACATCAGGGAGTGAATATTTGAATAAAGAAAAAGCAGCATTTCAAAAAATGTGTCACTTTTTATACTTAATATTAAAACAGATTATCTTTTTCTCTTCAATTTCCTCCCAAGCTCCAGGGCCTAATTTTCTTGTCCGCATTTTCCCTGATAAATTTCCGCCTCTAGATTAGTCTCGTGGAGCTGACTCGGGTGTTAATTCGTGTTGAACTTGCATTCTGCTGGCCGGAGTTTGATTTCCGTCACCGATCTTCCTGACAGAGGTTTTTCGTAGTTTCCCTAGGTCGAGTGGCAAATCCTGTGAGAATTTTCCTGGCGAATAGACTACGACCCCGTCATTCCAACTTGTTTTCTTCAACATCGTCATAGCGGAGTTATCTAGCAGTAGAGTCGTCTATAAACACTGAATTAACTTGTAATTTCATTCAATCTTAGTTTACATACGACTCAATATACAAAATATAACAACAAATAAATATTTCTCTCTCCAGTAAAAGCGTTAGATGAAAGTATGCACAGGGCACACGAGCGACAATACGCGTTGTGTTGGTTTTTCCCAGAACTTAAATAGAAACGTATGAGCAAATATAAATGTAAGCAATATAAAAGTATGAACGAGCATATTATATTATATGAACTACGATATTATCCACACATGAAAATGTTATTTTTCTATGTTTTTTTTTTAATAATGTACTTTGAAGTTAACAACAAAGAAACTAACACTGAACTGAAAGTTTTAAAATAGAAATTGTAATAATTACATAGTAAAAATACTAAAAAATATGAGTTAAGTTGATATTTCAGATCTATCACAGGCTTGATTGGTCATGTCGAACCATTGGATCTCTACTTGTCAATAAATATAAAATGTTTGGTAAAGTTCGTCGACATTAGCAAATCGCACATCGCACATCGCGAATCCTGGGTTTGAAACCTGCGGTCGCCCCTCAACTGCGGTTGTTCAGCGGTTTTCCTCAATTCTAAAACAAATACTGGAAAGCATCCCCACACGACCACTTCCGTCCCAACTATCAAGAAACAATTCCATCCCTGTATAACCTTGAGCCCTTGTAACAGAAACACAATGATCCATCACAAAGGAGAAAACACGAGATCCGCTAATGAAAACAAAACACAGTCTATCTTCTCCTCTTCCGATGATTGGCAAGTAAGGCCTACCTTGAGGTAACGGCGACGACGCTTGGGACAGAACGGTAGTACGTTTGAGTATGAGAAGTTCAAATAAGCTAAGTTACAATAAATACTTCGCTTTCGCTTCCCTTTCGCGTCGCTTTCGGTTCGGTTTCGAATCGCTTTCGGTTCGGTTTCACTAAAGTTGAAGTTTGTCCAACATTATTTTTCGGCGAAAAGGTAGCCATTCGCGAAATTGAACCGAAAGCGAAGCGAATGCGTTTTTTTCAATTTGAAAATTGTATTTATTTATTTGTATTTTTACATGGTGTTTACATATATATATATATATATATATATAACATTGCATAATTATTATAATTTTTAATTTTTATACATATCTAAACACATATTAAAAATATCAGGGTTACATAATATAGTTTTATAAATAATATATAAATAAAACCCCACATAAGCAAAATGCTTGTGTGTGGAAGAGGAGTTTGTAGTTTCAATCATTGGTTCAATGTAATTTCTTAACATTCAAGATAGCTGGTGTGTAAAGCATGTGAAAAGTATGGGAACTTGGCTTGAGTCAGTCCGTCACGTAAGAATGATAGGTCTTACGTTGTCGCTGTTATCATGCTATGTCGATCAACCACACCGAGCGTGCATCGCCAGTGCAGTATCGCCAGCAAATAATGACGTATCGATTGCATTGCCGGATGAATGCTGGAAACCGGGGCAAATTACCATGTTCCGTTAACTGTACTAATATTGCGCCATTATGTGATCCGTTCAGTTGATTAATCGACAAATGGCGTCACTTTTGTCCGTGGCTAATAGAATAATATGACCACATTGTCATATCAACAAAATCTGTACAATAACAGTGTTGCATCGCTCTTTGCATTGTTCTTGACTGTGTCAAATGTCAGCACATTTGACCCTGGGGTATAACCCCTGTCGATCTCAATCATGATTGGTGGATGCCAATAGCATGTTTCGCTAATATGACAATTAATTGATCTACAGTGATTTGCACGTAACTAACACATCAAATATATTAAATAATAGAATTAAATTTACGAGTTGATGCCCAATCGTGATTGCTATAAATCGAACTTGGCATGATATAATTGTAAATTATTCTATTTTGATGTGTTGCTTTGTATTTCATGATGTGAACAGAGATTTAGGTCAGATTATGCAATTTCATAATAATATAGTTCCAGTATTTATTTGTTTTGAATAACATTTTATCTTAATTAATTTCTGAGTAAAAGGTCTTTTCAATTTATTTCATTAACTTAATTTAATTATATTTCCAATTAAGGGTAGTACAATTTGCTTCATACACTTTTCATTTGAATTATTTAAAAAAATTAAAATGCTACAAGGTACAGTACGTTTGCAATAATTATTCACTATAGGCAAATTGATGTGAAATATTTGTATAAATACCAGATTGATACTATATACATAATATGGCGATGACGGTTGAATATATTAGTTTTTAGTAGTAATATTTGGTTCATAGAAGATCAAAATTCTATGAAGTATGCCTTGGTGAAGCAATTGCTTAGTTTGTGTTAAAAGGAGATACATTTTTGATATATTATATTGATTTAGCAAGAGCATAGTATATAAATAATTTAAATTTGTTACACGTCCTTTTTTTACATACAGAGTAATCAAGGAACTTAAATATTTCTATGAAAATGACATTATCCATCAGCAAAACGGCTCTATCAAAAACCGGATAAACTATACAAATCAATTTTTAGAAGAAAATAAACCGAGAGATCAACAGAGTAGGGTCAGGGACAGGCAAAGATGAACCCGCTCTAGCATGGGCAGGCAAAGATGAACCCAGGTTAATATGACCAGGTATGGTCGATGACAGGCAAAGATGAACCCACTTTATCATTGCCAGGTATAGGATGGTCCATGCTAGAGCGGGTTCATCTTTGCCTGTCACGGACCATACCTAGTCATATTAACCTGGGTTCATCTTTGCCTGTCCCCGACTCTAGTAATGGATATTATTTGAACAAATTGGCCTGACCCGTAACTTCGTTTGATTTGTATTGAGATTAGAACGAACAAAAAGTTTTTAAGACTCGCAAGCTAAGAATAAATTATCAAATTTTCCCAACTTGAATATTCTTGGATTTTCAGAGCCGGTGGTAAATGGCAAATGCTTGTAAGTTTTCTTCGGTGATGCTCTGCTGGTTTGATGTACGGCGCTTTCATTTGATGAAAGTCTATCCTAACGCTTCATAACTCCTAGTAGATGAGCTCTTATGTCATATCTTATTTTCACAACAAGACCACACTTTCCTGTCGAATTGTCTGACGTTGAATTGGTTTTGCAGGTGACCTCTAAGCTTGACCTGACCTGTGCCCAGGGCCAACATCAAACCAGCAGAGCATCACCGAAGAAAACTTTTGACAAGCTTTTTTCACTACTTTTTACTTATTCACATTACTAAAGTTAGAGTTTGAGCTTCAAATTTTTCTATTAGCCAATAAATTACTAAATTTATAACTAATATTGAATATCAGAGTTATAAATAACATATAGATGTAAATGTTTACCCCGATGCTTATGATAACAACAAAACGAATATGTTTTATAATTTTACATAAATAATTCATGATTTTATATTGAAAAGGGTTTGAATAAATTACGTTATGTGTACAACAATGCATTATCAGTGCACAATTGATTTGATTTTTACGCCCAATAGCCACAATAATACTGATGTAAACGTCAATTTACACTCAGCTCAATTATTTAAGTATTCAGCATTTACACATGCCTATGTTCCCATGAACTTTGTTTTTGATTTCTGACTATAACGATCGCATATTCATCATCTGATAACAATGATGTGATATTTAAACACAAATTACACAAACAGAAACACTTCGTGTGTTTAATCTTGTTAAGTTGTGAATTACAAATCAAGTCAAATTGAATGACAAAATCACAAATAGCAATATGACAAAAATATTATGTATATAGAGGAATTCGGTGTATTTAGATCTGCTTTTGTATTAAATCGTAAATTTTATTTTATTTGCAAGTTTCAACTAGAGTTATACCATAGATTGCATAGTTTGTGCCTATACCTATATGAAATTATTCTATTTTACACGAGGATTGTCACTAAAATTACTTGTAACATAATTTTATTTTACTCATGATCAAAGCAAAATTAAGAGCTTAAAAATAATAGGTACATGGAAAATAGGAGGAATATGGTCCTAACTACAAAAATTAAATTAAGACTTTATTTTAGATTGATCCAATTTAAGCTCGTGTAATCAAATGTAGAGTCAGTAGCCATGAAAATGATAAAGAACATTCGCAGTGGTTTCCTCAGCATGCATGCTCACGTCTCTCTCTCTCTTTCTCTCTCTCTCTCTCACTCTCTCTGCTATTTATTACACGACGCTGCCTTTGAGATGCAAATGTCAACATTTCATTTGCAATGTGATTGACAAGAACTAGAAGCCCTGATTTCGAGAACTCCGCAGTCACGTCACGTCAATCAGGGGACGGAATCCTGGCAAGTCGGAAGGATTATTCATGAAGGAGTCGAATGATTATGTGAGTTGACGGTGTATACAGTCTATTGTTCCAGGATCTCGAGTTCTGGAACACACGTCGGTGTACTACGTAAAGGCAAGTTGAAACGACTATTTTATAGGCTGGATGTCTTTTAGAGGAATAGTTCGTAGTCTAAATGACAAAGAGAAGATAAGGTTTCATACAAGGCGTCTTATAGAAGAGGCAAAGCAGGCGATTACGTCTCACATGTCTATTTTCTACATAAGAATGCATTGTTGGACCGAAAATGATTTTCACTGCCGTCGAGATTCCTAACGTGCGAAAAGCGATGCATGAAAACTGAGATAGACTCACTGTGTTGGAGAAAATTGGCCAACGCTTTAAAGCCAGTTCAAAGAGAGATTCTAAATAAAGCATTTAGTGCCATTTTGGTAGTTCACAAATGTATGCAAAACTAGCGAATATTATTGACGTTTTAACATTCAAAGAGCACGGTTGAGATATTAATTGTTAACCATTTGTATGCCTCCATGATAATTTACTTTTCTGATTCGTGGGTGTTTTATAGCAGAATATCCTGTGTTTATGTATGTAATTTTGATCACATTAGCGTAGTTTGGGAGGTGAAATCGAGGGGGAGTGAATGTCGAAATAAATGATTCAGAGGAAATTTTGCACAAAACTCCCATGAATTAATTATGAGGGTATAATTTATAAAGAGTATAATGCGATGGACAGTTAACAATATGAATCGATCAACATGCAATGTTTTCAATAGAATGCACGATTCATTTTAATGGTATTAAATTGAATAAAATTGTTCAGCCTGTTACTGAGGGATGCAATGAATATTTTAATATTTCAATTCGCAGTCATTTTGTCGATAATGCGTTAATAATAATCTCGTTTTCTTCGAATACATTCCACAGTTCATATCAGCCCTCGAATGTATTTGATTCACTGAGAAATGGGATTCTTTTCCGACTCAAGTTGCTTAAACAACGGGAATCTCTTTCACTCAATGAAAAGTGATTCTCTCTTGTACTTGTTTCGAGAGTCGACTGTTCTGCGATCCAGACTCCAGGTTCAAACCCTGCTTCTGCGATTACTCGCTTAGGATATGGAGCATCTGTGTCATCGTGCATCTGCAGTTTGCACAACATACTCAGTATTATATTACAACAACGTGGTGTAGCGACGCTCGTGCTCTACTAAATAGTACACACATCAATGGGGTTTGTAAAACCGATTTCAACGATGAGCTTTTCAACAATATTAATTACGTCGGTCTCACGTTCGAATTTTTTTGCCATTCTTACAATGGACTTTCCAATATGTGTTCATATCTTTTAGTTGATATTTTCTGCAGTCACTTGATGCTTATTGAAACCTTGGAAAGAAGTCAAGTCATTATCTCGTTATCGTGCCTTTTATCACCTCCCTCAATCCAATATCACCGGGCAATATTGTGGTATCGATAATAAACGTTCAAAGCGTACTTCGACGTTTTTTAAGTTACATTTGCTGGTTATCTTCTGTGTTTTGCTCTCACCTCGTCTGGGAAACAACTTCTCGGTCGTTTCAAGCTCGATCTAGTCCAGAGTATTCGTCCCCAACAGCACATTAGGAAGTACATTAGCTTGTGGCTTAGCTTGGGGGACTTGGTTCGAGAAACAGGAAACATCTTCGCTCTCGACTACATACTCGACTTTCTTGATACTATCGTATTACTAAGTGTTACTTCGTACACAATGATCTTTAAACTGGCTTGTGGGCAAATTGCTTTGGGTTTATTTGAAGCGTTTAATACCCTTGTTGTCGTGTATGTCACATTCAAATGAACTCGGCACAAACTTACAAGACGAAAATAAATACAGCCAACTTAACCGAGTTTCACACACGGGAATTTTGATCTTATTGTCACCTAGAACAATATTTTACTCCCGATTAAAACGACCTCTACCATACTTACCGTCACGTAAAAGAGCCTTCCATTTTGCCGCCGTTCAGTCATGACTCAGTGGTGTTGTCTTCAACATGACAATGTAATTAATAAATTAGTCGCTGATTATTGAAATTCTCAAACTTCCATGAATTTTAATGAATGGAATGAAAATGAACAACAAAATTAATATTTCCTGGAATTCATGACTGCAGTTCCGAAGCGACTGGAACATTGGATTTTTGTTGGATATTTGTCATTTCAAAACTGACAAAAAATGGAAGTTAGCCCTCTAGAACATAAAACGGGTCTTCCATGAAAGCGAATTCGTCGCGATTTCGCATTGCATCGCCATGTCGCCGCGATCCATGATCTCATTGGCTGAGTAGTGAGCGTGGCCTTAAAGAGTTTTTTAATCGATTTTTATCAAAATCTTCATATTATGTAATTGTTAACAAAATAGGGCTTTGTACGAGTATTCAGAACAGTTCAATGAAAATAATTTCATAATTTGGAATAAGTTATTTTTAGTGCCATAATTTTACCAATTTTCGGGCACTAAACGTCTGTATACGACAAAGTAAATCTAATAAACCATTACAAGCTATGGAATTATTTTCATTGAACTGTTCTGAATACTCACACAAAGCCTTATTTTGTTAACAATTACATTGGTAATATATATTTATAAAAAGGATTAAAAAAACCTGCGACGCGATTTCGCATTCATAGAAGGTCTGCTCAACTACCTATAATAGTAGAACGATGTAACTTGTATCGTGATATTTCAGGTCGGTCGCAAGTTTTTGGACGAGCTTCATCAACTACACCTGGCTGGAAGGGACGATCCCAGAAAATTGAAGGTAAATTTAATGGACTTTCTCAGTTGGAAGTACAAACAGGTCTGCTTTGATCGTGTTCCTTATTAGCGCACAATGTGATGTCTACAGAGAGAGCTATTGGATCACTTTCATTCAGAACGCGGTTCATCGCCGAGTTCCTCTGCTAATTAGCCGGAGAGGATTCTTTCGGGACCACGTTCATGTAACAAAACGCAATTTATATTAGTTTGTAATATTGTATAATAATAATTTGTCTTTCCTTTACAGGAACATTTTTTTTACACACATCGATGTTCGAGTTACCAAAGTACTGCTTTTGAAATAAATCGAAGACTAATTATATTTACTCAAGGTGTAACCTGTTAGCGTGTTTTCCTTCTGCGAACTTTTTGACATAAATAAACAAGATAATTTGTACAGAGATGACATTCTTACCTAACTCAGTGATTAAGCGAGCGGAGCGAGCGTCTCCACTTGACTCTTGCGGCACTTTCTCTGTGTGTGTGTTTGTTTGTTTTTGTTTTTTGTTTTTTGCTGGTTCAACCCACGTCGCACCGGTCAACGTATCGATCTGAAATTTTGCACACACCTTCATCTCATACTAACTTAGACCTGTATAGTTTTTGAGAAAGATCCGTCCATAAATAAAAAAAAATCATGTTTTCCCATATAAATAGCATTGTAGGTTCGAGGAGTCCGTTGCGTAGTGATGTGGATTTTACCGTAAATTTTTTTCTCGGTAAATTTACCGGTAAATTTACCGTAAATTTACCGTCAGGCGGTACATTTTTTTATTTTTGTCTTATTCAGGAATCGTGCTATTGGCTCTTGAAATAATTGTTTTAAAAGTGTTTTGGGGGTGCCAAATGTGTATTAAGTGATCAGGAAATGAAGGGGATGCCGTGGTTCTTCCAAGTGATTTCTTTTTGCATCGTTTGGTCTTCACACTCTAAAATTTAATAAAATGTAATACTTGCACATAATTAAAGCTCAATAAATTAAATAATGCCATAATGGAGAACGTTACTGCCCCTGTTACACTCTCAAAACGTTATTTTATAATTAACAATATTTATTTATCGAATTTAACGTTTTGAAGATGTACAATGTACCTACCTCAAGTCATAAGCTATAATATTATCTGCAAGTTTTGTTTCCACATAAATTATATGGGTGAAGACATATCCAACAATACACTTTGAAGAACCATTTGCTTCCCCTTATCTTCCCCAGGTCTCTTACAGTCATTTCCAAGTTGCAATTTAAATAATACCTTCATTTAAAACAAATCATTAAAAATTTGCATTTTTGTTTATACTTTGAATATTTGCACACTTCTCTGCTATGAAACCAAAGAAAATATATGAAGAAACACTTCTAGGGAAATCAAGTACAATTTAACAAGTACTCTACCTACAGAAAATGAAATAAAATAATAGATAAAATTAAGTTAGTATTCATGAAATAAAATGAACATTTTCTGCATATTTATTATTTCTACCTACAAAATCGACATTGGTCAACATTTCACTTTGGTATACCTAGGTAATTAAAAAAACATAACAATTTCAAATTCATAAAACTTATTATGTACCTATGAACACCTACAAATCAACATGGACTACATTTCACTTTACTGTGAGGTCTGCTTGATATCCCTGAAAGTATTTCCCTACTATGTCCTTGGTTTCACATCGGAGAATGTGTGCAATAGGTACATTGTATAATGCAACATTTTAATGATATTCACTAGATCCCTCCACTTCTCATTTAAAGTGTAAATTTCACTGTTTTCTTGACCTATGCACTTGGCTGATTCCATAGAATATAATGATGATAATTTTGAAAATTTTACCATGGTAAAATTTATTTGGTAAATTTACGGTAAATTTACCTGACCGGTAAATTTACCTGACCGTAAAATTACCGACTCACATCACTACCGTTGCGGCCGCTCGATGCGCACCATTCAAAACAGCTCGGAAGCAAGCAGCTGCCTATCTATTTTATTGTTAGAATACGTTTTACGGTATGATATATAGTTATAGCAATACCTGCTAGGTTATACTTAGGTTTTATATTATTTTCTTGAAGAAGATGTAATTAATGTAGGTATAGGTTATTATAAGAGTTTTAACATGCAGTCTTACTTTAAATCCTTTTAAAGGTTGAGCTAATTATTTGTAGACCGGCAAGTCTGCTTGATTGTAGAAACAGTTTGGTTAGTTGTTAATTGAAATTAATTTTATAAAATATTTTATTTATTTAGACGATATGTTTCTTATAGATCGAACGAGTTAGGTTTATGTTAGGTAAGCAATGTGTTAGGTAAGCTCTATTAAACGGAACGGTCTGTTTGGATAATATTTCTTAAATTAGGTTTGCTCATATTAGCACTTAGATAATGGTCTATTTTGTGGATTAAATCTATGTATTTTTATTTTGTATTAATCCATAATACCTAAATATTCCAATAAATACACATGAGTGTAGTGTTACTTGCAATGAGAAGCAAATTCATTTTTTTAATATAATTTAATGGATCGTGCTTCTAGATTTCAATTGTTTTACGTATATTATTGATTATGGTTCGAGGTGTTGCACGTATCCGTGCTCGCTTATCAACGCGTTACACAGAGCGTTTTCCTAGTATAGTTTCATTTTTCAATCTATTTCAGATGTCACACTATAGCACTCGAGTACCGATAGCATGGTGTTGCTGCAGGTCAGAGATCCATATGGATGACCCTAGTCTCCAGAGCGCATTTACTCTTTGAGGCACCCTTTTACAAACCTTATGTGAATGCAAATTCAAAGAACTACAAAGTTTATGATTCTAGTAAAATTCTCGTGAAAATAACAGAGTGCGTTATTCTCACGAGATAAAACATTTAAATGTATGCATAATAATTTAACTACATTCGTATTAAAGAGCACATTTCTTTGTACTTGAGTGAATAACATGTTATTAAAGTTTTTTTCATGCACTTTGCACACATCAAATAAAGTCGAGATTAGAAGTTTACATTATATTCTGCATTCATTTTGCGGATTCTAGGTTGAATAAATGCTTTATATTAATCCTTTGAAAATAAAAAGTAAAAATCACGGATTATCCTGCCCTGTATGCCAACACGGAGTCACGTCGGTGGCCGCACTCTTTAAAACGCTTATGCAAATTGCACCATTCAGCAATATTCTAATTAGACTTTTTAGTGCAAATATGACATGGTTAGAATGCCATGCATTGTATAAAATCCTCCTCCGAAAACGAACAATGAGCCGATATCAATTCATACCACGGCTATTGCGATTATTACTTCTTAACATACATACAACAATAATGAATGTAACTACAGTGCAACGCACGTGATTGGCTATTCGTGTTCAAGCGAGTGGAAATGTATTTTCAATAGAGATAGTGATTGAGCTCGATCGATAGGGTATATTGTTCAGAATCAAAAGTTAATCTGGCATTTCGATCACGTAATTTATGATAATATTCTGAATTCTCATTGAGTCCGACTGGATAACGACGGCATGGACGCTGCGACCACGAGCGTCCAATGTCCACTAAACAACATCTGCGTCCCCAGACTCCGGTGATAGTTCTGTTATTGCTCTCCAGATTATTGTTGTGTATAGTTCTAGTTTGAACGAGCATTATAAACATCTTGTGTGGACCACTGTGGACGTGTCCCACTGCGAGATGTTTATACTCATCCTCGTGTTATCCAGGAGATTACAATTGCGGTTTCTGAAGATCCTTCCTGCAAACTCCTTCTCTCAATACATTGATATGCACTGTTGGAATTCAATAGGTATTATAGTCTGGTGACGCTAATATTAAGCCGCGGCGATATATTTTATTTGCACGGTGCAAGTATTTGAATTATTTCAGTGACCGAATGTTTTGAGGGAAACTCGCAAAATTTAACATACACAAAATACTGCAACCAATTGTTATGAATCTCTTATTCTACATTGCTATTACCTATTGCTATTACTACTTTCCTATTATAATTTGTAGCAGTTGTCAGATGTATTTGTCTAATTCGATCGAAGCTCAAAAGTTCTCACCAACTTCGCGCACTCCTGAGGCCATAAATATCAATAAAGCCATTGCATAAGTTAGACGCTCCCATGACAAACTGTTTGTTCATATTTGTGTAACATTTCTCTAGGCTAGACTCCACAGAGCCGAGGCTGGCGATGAAGCTGGAAATCAACATAAGAATCACGCCTGATATTTCTGACCTGGCGGAGTTAATTAGCAAGGGTTTGAAGGGAGAGGACGATCCTTTAAACAAGTACGAAGCGTGCCGAAATATAATCCGACGAAATCTGCATTTTTCGAGGTAGAAACTCTCTCTAACAATTCTCGCTCGTTCCAGAAAAGAACAAAATGAGTGACTTTATTTTGAAACGAAATACGATATAGCGTTTGCTTTGGAGTCGAATCCTATTTAAAAGATCCACGGCAGCTCATTGTATAGGATTTCTAAATTTCAACTCGATGACTTCAGAAAGTAAGAATACTTATTTCTTATACACTCTATGATACTTTACGAAGACTAGGGGAATAAGTTATATGCAATAAAGTTTTCCAGCAAGGGAAATGACGTCTCGGAAATGAAGAGGAAAGAATTTCTTTTGACAAAGACCTCGGTTGAAAGACGATTCAAAGAAACATCTCCTGTAATTTATTAAAATCCTGTGCGTAGTAACATTGCCACCAACACTGATTCCAAGAATATTCATTCTTCCACCTGCATTGCAATTCAAATTATTTTCTCTTACACATTTTTTACGCTCAAACAAACAAAATGTCCTGCTGTGTGAAAGCAGATGCTGTTTCTGAAGCATAAATCTAAGTACATAAAGCTAATTACCTTATCAAAACTCAGCTCGTGCTTTTGTACAAAATTTAAGGGATCATCCCGTGAATTTGAATGAAGCTACCTGAAAGATACATTATCATCTCGGTTTCATTTTCCGTCGTGGTCAGGAAAATGTAAGTATTATTATTATCTCGTTACGCATAACAGACGCATTTGAACAGGAATTTCATCTATTATTAATGCCACTAAAAGCCACCGGCAATCGTGCAACATTTTACTCAAATGTCTGCCACGAGTCCGTGCCGTGTGGTTTGCGGCTCTGACTTCAGAGTTACTGTATCAAATCAACTCAATGTTATGAACTAGACAAAAATAACCTTGATTTGAACCTGAAATTCTTCTACTTGAAAAAATACAACTTGAAAGCTTAACAGTTCTTGACGTTGACATCCATGATTGAACTTTATTGATTTATTTTTTTTGACGAAAAAATAGCAGTCAGTAGATATATTATTTTTACATTTGGTTGGCATTGTTTTGGAATTTAACACACAAAATTGCTTTGCAATATGTGTGTTGCAGCTAATAATGTTCTCATGTTTCTTATACATCAACGAGATGTTGAAGTCTCCCAAGCCTCCATCTGTTCTTTTGAGATGTATCGGCTGTGGGCGAAAGCAAGCGGTGAGTTTCTTTACATCACGTGTTTTAAGATGGATTTTACAAAAAAACAAATTTCATCGTAAGAGCATTATTTCAGATGGATTTAAGAAAGCCCCAACCGAGTTTTTTTCCTCGCTTTCTGTAGCGAGGAAAGGAAAGAAGATTACAGACAATACAAATACGTAATCACAAAATATTTCATAGAAACTCAGCACTCGGGGCGCCGATGTGGAAACATCTGCAGTCAGCAATGCACACCTCCGTCAACTAAACGAAAAAGGAAACGTGCATTTATAAAAAATAATTTTAACGATAAAGTTAAGCTCTCCTCAGCAAGGCAACGCGACTGGCTCTTTATTTCCGTGCTAAACTTTGAACAGAATACAAAACAAGAGGGTAACTCTGGTTGAAATCAACGAATCGATTCTTTCGTAACTTCTTGGAACTGATTCAAGAGCATTTTTTTTGCAAATACGTAAAGTATTAGCCAAATACCTAGAACTAAGTTCGCTGAAAATCTGTAAGAGATGGTGAAAATGTGCTGAAAGTTTTGGCGTGAATTCCTACACTGCATTTTTCTTGTCAAAGTTGCAGTTTACGACTTGTGTTGTGTGTGAATTTTGATGTTAACAGAGAACTATTTATCCAGAACTTGTAGATGTTCCGCGCGATGGCCAGGAGCCACTGAATAAGCGCAGACATCTCTTTGATCTCGAAGAGAGTTCGAGCTGAAATTGCGCGAGTCTTTCTCAAAACCCTCGCGTTTTGTTTTATATTGTGGGTTGAGTTTTGATTCATTCTTCCCGACCACTAGGTCTGTCAGTTCTGTAAACGTCAAAATCGGGGTGTATTTGCTTTTATAGCTCATGGTCCTATTTTGTAGATGAAGCCCAAGATTACAAAAAAAAAAAAATTCACATGTTAAAGAATCGATCGCATCTAACCACAATGTATTAAATATAGCATTACATTGACTGCGTCCTCCATCTGAAGATCTGTTACCGATACCAAAGTTCGTTATTGAACTGCAATCATCATTACAATTTGAAATATGAAAATAAGGTTTACAATATAACAAATGCCATGTACTTTTGAATGCTTCAAAACACAAAAACCAACAAAAATTATAACTATAAGAACAAAAACCGGTAATTCCAATTCACAACTGAGGATCACACTTCTAATGAAATATCTTTAACGATTTATCAAAGTGAAACACTTTATGTCGGAAAATGAGGATGTATGCAGCCCTTTTTTATTACATCAAGCGTTTGCCCACTAAATCACATTCCATTATATAAAGTGTGTAAGCTTAAATCATGTGTCTACACCGGGTATATGGAGAAGAAGGAAGAAGAAAACTGGGGCCGAGGACAGGGATAATTTTCCAGAACATATAAGAAGGTCCAAAGAACGAACGGAAATGACGGGAAACTTATTTCTCTTGGCGCAACTAATCGCAAAATTCTGAGAAAAACAGTCCCAAGATAGAACAGGCTTGAAATTTATAAAATAAAAAAAGCTAAGAGGAAAATAGCAGCAGAGGTGTATATATTTCTGCAGCGTCATAAAAATATGTTAAAGCTAATTCTTAAAGATATATAAAAATAAGTATACTTTTTCATAACTTTTTTGGTAAAAGCGCGTTATAACGTCGCAATGTAAGTGTAACTCTTGGATGAGCTGCTAATCTTGAGATTGAGTTTATTATATGAAGCATAATATTGGTAAATAAGGCACATTACAAATGACGTAATGATTGACTCTGTTTCCTTCTGCAGAACATCTGTGCTGAATCTGAAGTCAAGTCAAGAGGGTGTGGGTGTGGAAATGTGATCCACGATTCCTATAAAACCGGAAGTAAAGGGATTAAACCATTCAAGTAGACCTCTTTATACAGTATTTCTAATTAAACAGCTACTTGACTTTAGAGAGATAATTGCCTAAGAGCGAGTTAAAGTTTAACGAGAACATTCTCAACACGCCATTACGCACGAGTATGCTGTTAACTTAGCCTTCATCCCGGCACCTCCACTAGACATTCGACCTGAACCCGACAATAACATGAAACACTCATCTAAAACCTGACACTTCCACCCAATATTCGCTATAAACCTGGCACCTCCAACAATCACTCAGCTAAAACTCGGCACCTCCAACAAACACTCAGCTAAAACTCGGTACCTCCAGCAAACACTCAGCTAAAACTATCACCTGAAACAAACATGGTTTTGTTAATGGAAATGGGTTATGATGGAAAGCTTATTAGTATTAGGAAGTATAATTATAATGATTATAATTGTAGAGATTGTCGAGGAATTAAAGTATTTGGGTGTTGTCATTGACAGAAATTTGAATTCATGTTCAGCACATTGCTAATAAGATTAGGAAAAAATACTGGCTTCTTGGCAAGAGTGGACCCTGGGCAAGATAACTAATTGATAAGACAATTCGATGTCCCAATGTTATACTGAGACATCTCCAAAATTCTTGTTTTGAGATAAATCGAATATAAGATTTCAATATGATGTCTCAGTATAAAACTGGGACATGTACATAAGGTTATTTTAATATACAATAAGATGTCTCAGTATAGAACTGGAGAATGTTGTAGAGATACATCCGCAATCTCGTGGAGGCAAATGAAACTAAAATATATCTCAGTACAGTACTGGATAGAGCTTGAAATTCTGAATCCAATGATATATAATTTAATTTTTTAATTTTTTTGAGATGTCTAAGTAATATTGAGGCATTGAATTATATCGCCTCATACAGATTTTTGTTACGCCTTGCTCTGAGCATAATACATCTCTATGCTATGAGGACGAACAGAAAAGGATGATCGCTGCAAATTGATATGCTGCAAGTATTACAAAACAAAGGAATGCGTGTTATGTTAAGATGTAATAAATATCCCAGAAAAAAACACTCCGTGTAAAAAAGGCAGCCAAGTCTCTTTACTTAAAAAAAAATCAACACCGAAAAGGAGTGATATCAAAAAAGGAGCCAAGTCAATGACATTTCCAAATATTTAATCGTATCTTTGAAATAAAAGTATAAACACCGAGAAATACTTTACAAAAGGACTTGGCGCATCGTTTTTTTAAATACATCATTCTATCCTAAAAGTGGAAAGATTATTAACAAGTAGGTACATATTCCTCTTTTTATTTGAGCCAGTATCTATGAATCAAGCTACTTTTGGTAATGGCTATTTTATAATTTTGTAATGGCGATAGAAGAAAGATGTCATGCTGTAATAGAAGTAATAATAAGGGAGGTAGAATTAAAAAACAAGGAAGTGGGCTCATATATATTCTTATAGCACTGTTAATATGGTGATATTAGAAGGATATCTTTTCATAATTTGATCATGACTGAGGGAAATCATGAAAAGTTGTCAAATAATTACTAACTATTTATAGAACACTATTGTATTATGGAAGTATATTATTATGGTATATATAATACCATTATATGGTATATATTATTATGGTTTTAATAGTTGTTCAATGTGACTTCACTGTGTACTTTGTGAAATGTATTGTTATAAAATGTGGATTAATAGAAATGTATTTCATTGTGAGAAGGTATAACGCATGAGACTTAATTATGTTGACCACGAAACAATAATATGAAGATAACTATTGTATATTTATTACAAATATAGGCAACAAGTTTCATCGCGTACATATTCAAATAGAAAATATTTTACAGTAGGTATGTAGTAGGTATAATATGTAATTGAAAGTTGTGTCCCTATTATTCTAAAAATTCTAAATGACGGTTGTATATAAATGGCATATGCTTATGAATAGAAAAATGTCTTTAAAAAAACGATGCGCCAAGTCCTTTTGTAAAGTATTTCTCGGTGTTTATACTTTTATTTCAAAGATACGATTAAATATTTGGAAATGTCATTGACTTGGCTCCTTTTTTGATATCACTCCTTTTCGGTGTTGATTTTTTTTAAGTAAAGAGACTTGGCTGCCTTTTTTGCACGGAGTGTTTTTTTCTGGGATATCACTTCTTTTGTTAGTTTATTCATACAGCTTGTAGCACATGTCCGAGCAAGGACTAATTTCTTTAAAAAAATACGCCTCAACCGATTAGGATAGGTACTAAGAAATTACAATCGGTCCAGCCGTTTTCGATATATTATAACGTCCCTTCCGGTTTTGAAATGGCGGCCGAAATTAATGTCGTCTTGAATTCATAATTATTAGTCATACTATTTCCAAAATTTGGTTGCAATCGGTACAGCCGCTTTCGATAATGACGTCACTTCGGTTTTAACAATGGCGGCCGAAAATAATGTCGTCTTTAATTCATAATTATTAGTCCTACACATTTCCAAAATTTGGTTGCAATTGGTACAGCCGTTTTCGATATATGACGTCACTTACGGTTTTGACAATGGCGGCCGAAAATAATGTCGTCTTTATTTCATAATTATATTAGTCCGACATAATTCTAAAATTTGGTTGCAATCGGTACATCCGTTTTCGATATATGACGTCACTTCCGGTTTTAACAATGGCGGCCGAAATTAATGTCGTATTGAATTCATAATTTTAAGTCCTACACAATTCCAAAATTTAGTTGCAATTGGTACAGCCGTTTTCGTTATATGACGTCACTTCCGGTTTTAGAAAATGGCGGCCGAGAGCACTGCAACCTTGAATTTATAATTATTTACAATGTATGTTTACTAAATATCTATTTAAAAGTATAAAGTGGTGAATTTAGTGTCCTTTAGAATATTAATGACGTCATTTAGCATTTTTATGACGTCATTTCCGGTATAGGTAATAAGAAAACAATTTAGTTTTATCTAGTTGATACTTCATGAACGACCTTCTGAATTCAATAGCGCTAATTTCCGTCAAATCGCTCATGCCGTTTTCAATATATGACGTCACTTCCGGTTTCATTTAGTGGTTCCTGCCGCCATTTCCGGTACCGTTAATTTGTATATTCATTTATCCGAATTGATTTTTCAAATAGATTGCAGAATGAATATACAGGAGCTAGTTCAGTGGCAATCGGTACAGGCGTTTTCGATGTATGACGTCACTTCCGGTTTCAGGAATGGCGGCCGGGAACACTGTGTATTGAAATTATAATTTTGTATTGTCTTTGTTACAATGTAAGATAATGATATGTGTATTTAAAGTATAATTTGATGAAATAAGCTAAATATTGCAAATTTATGACGCCACTTCCGGTTTAGAATATAAGAAAATTATATTTTTAAGTAACATACTTCATATAGATGACCATCGAAATCGAAAGGCGCTAATTTCGTTCTAATCGGTCTAGCCGTTTTTCATATATGACGTCACTTCCGGTTTAAAAATGGCGGCACAAAAAATCACAAGAGGCAAGGTATCATCAGACGCCAAAAGTGCATATGTGGTAAAAATTTCAGGTTGATCGGTTCAGCCGTTTAGGCTGTGGCGGTGATAGCAACGTTTCCTGATATCATCATCATCATCATCATCATCATCATCATCTTCAGAATCAGAAAGTGATGTAATTTCACTGTTTTCTCGGTCCTCTAGCGCGCAAATGGCATAACCTATTGTTCCCAAATTTGGTATATGTAGTGGGGTGGGCCATAGCTCGAAATTAAGATATTTCGCAACAATGTGAGATTTACCAATTTTGAGATCCAGTAGGCCGAAAATGCCATGTTGTTGCTTACAGTAAAAGTAGTTGGTCTGCTCCTCAGTTTATATAGGCATTTACGGTATGTTGAGATACTGTGAGTGTACGGTACGACTTGGCTGTGTGGAGCGACCGCTCCACTAGATACTAGGATAAGTCATATGTTGGAGACGCTACAATTTTTAACTGTACGACAAAGAATTGCTGTAAGTGTTTTAATCTTTATTTTTAAAATGACAAATGGATCCATCCATGCAATGTTCATTCAACCTCGAAGTAGAGAAGAAATTAAACTTGTAGTCAGAGATGCATCTTCTACTTCTATGCTGGATTTAGATTTAGATTATACAATATGTTGGACGCAAGTGTCAAAGCTGAAGATCGTATTGAATATTTTAAATGAGATTGTAAAGTTTGTTAAACAGAAGTATTATTTGTAATTTGTAATTTGTATAAATATTATATATCTCTGTAAAATAGAAATGAGCTAAATAAACAATATTATTATTATAACTCAGCTAAAACTCGGCACCTCCAACGTGCCTCCAACAAACACTCAGCTAAAACACAGTACCTCCGAGATGCCTCCAACAAATAATAATATAATAATAATAATAATAATAATAATAATAATAATAATAATAATAATAATAATAATAATAATAATAATAATAATAATAATAATAATAATAATAATAATAATAATAATAATAATAATAATAATAATAATAATAATAATAATAATAATAATAATAATAATAATAATAATAATAATAATAATAATAATAATAATAATAATAATAATAATAATAATAATAATAATAATAATAATAATAATAATAATAATAATAATAATAATAATAATAATAATAATAATAATAATAATAATAATAATAATAATAATAATAATAATAATAATAATAATAATAATGGTTTTATTCTCTTCAAATTGTACATGTACAGGTGGCAGAGATTTTAAAATATAGAATAATATTAGATTATGAGGTAGGTACACTCGGCCAAACATAAATTGATCGTTGATCAAATTTGAATGACTGCTGGTCATGTCCCATACCAATCAAAGCTTGTTATTATCGTTGAAATGTGGGGTCACCTACTAGAGTGAGACAAGGAGATCGCTTGGACAGACTTTGGATGGTGCAATCTAACATTTATCAGTCAATCAAATTTGATCAACGATCAATTTATGTTTGGCCGAGTGTACATCAAAAAATAGTCTCAGATCAGCAAGTGTTTCTGGCAATTTCTTTAAATTTAAATTGTTCCACTCTTGAAATCCCAGATCTGCGTGTGAATTTCTTGCTGTATCTATTTTGAAATTTCTTCTCCCTATCTTAAATTTATGGTCTTTTCTTCCTAAATAATCTGGCTTCTTTATTCACTCAGCTCAGCTAAAACTCAGCTAAAACTCAGCACCTCCGAGGTGCCTCCAACAAACACTCAGCTAAAACTCAGCACCTCCGAGGTGCCTCCAACAAACACTCAGCAATGTAGTCCCGTGTTCATCTGCGTAAAATCGCGCCTCGTGTCGGAGTTAGCACCTAATATTTGCATGTTTTAATAAGATTGCCAATTTCGGCATCATGCCTTGAACAATGTAAATACTTCAGTTTATTCTGTGTAGATTCAACCTACGTCATATTATTTTCGCTTCCCTTCTCATTGATTTAAAGGTCAACGGTTTTCTCTCTTTAGAGACAACGAACTTTTTCTCTATTTGCGCGGATATTAAAAGAGAGACAAATTGTGGACACAAGATGTTCTCACCAAACATTTCCGGACGAAAGATCCACTAGTAATTTTGAATGGAAACACGACTTTTGTGAAACATTTTATTAATGCTCTCATTTTTCTAGAATGTCTCCGGAAGAGCTAAAAGCAGAATGCATTATTCCTTCTGCTGTTTCCGCGTGTCTTTGATGATACCATTATCAAAGACACATTAAACTATTAATGTTTTGTATTTCGCTCTCTCTGATGTGGACGTAAATAAAGAAAACTCTAATGCATTTTTAACGATTCAAGAACAGAGTAAAGCCCGACGCGAAGAAGCACGATCTCTTATAAACCATATTGTACAAAGTGTGGAGTGAGCAATAAATATGCACACAATTACAGTTTATTTTTGGCTTTTGTGCTAACGAAACACAACCTCATAAGTTTCGGGGAGTTTCTTTTATTTGAAAGGAGCGGGCCAATTATAGCTACCCAATTAATCTCATGATATAGCTCCGTTTCTAAACTTAATTAAAAATTCATCCTCCGCAAATTTATTAAGCCAAAAAACCGATAATTAAGATAAATTAGCAAAGGTTAAATCCGTCGAGACAAGCGCTCTTACACGAACTCAAGAAGCTGTGGTTTCGAGCCCCAACTCCTAAGATAACGTATTTAGCATCTTAAATCCCATTAAGAAGCAAGCTTCATATTCCTCGTAGGCATTTGCATCCTAAATGCATCATCTCTACTCTCATCTTTGTCAGCTGTGTCTTAAGGAACATCCCATCTCTGTATACAAGCATGTTGTTAAACGGATTGCCTGTTATGTTGCCACAATAAGAGCAACGAGTGATGTACTTGTATGATGTAAGGAAGGAAGGATGCAGTGGCGAGCTCATGCTACGATGAACAGATATTGATGTTACAAAAGATCTATAGTCTCTACACAGTATAGAAACGATCAAGAGCTGATAGTTGCAGGATGTAGTTTGAGGCAATCATTTTCATAGCAAAGTTTCGCATGAAGGAGCTAAATGGATCAGTGTATGTCATGTGGTCAAAGTAGACAATCCAGCTGTGTTGAATATGATAAGGTTAGTATGTCAAGAGAAGATGAAGTTTCTACTTGAAAAGTTCATTAACTTTCAAAGTTTCAACCATGAGAGAGCGGTCATGCGATGTTTTGATGGTGGACAGAATATTCTTTCCATTCTGTTGATATTGTTAAAATGAAGTAAAAATGTAATGATAGGTAAACTTAGCAAATTTGATTTTCATGGCTGATAAAACTGTGCTTTGTTTAGTTTAAAAATAGGTAAAACACAATGATGTGTTCAATATGATAAGGTTAGTAAGTCAAGACGAGATGCAGTTTTCAAGCAATTCATTAACTTTCGTAGTTGAAATAATGAGCGATCGTCCATGTTGATGACTGGTAGATTTTCTTTCCGTTTTGTTGGTACACAAATGGCTGAGTGAAGTAAAGTTTAATGATAGGTAAACCACGAGAAACTGGGGTTCAATTTCATAGTTGACAGACGTTTAATAATAGAACAATCATGAAAAATCCCAATAAATTCAATCTGCATTCGCGTTCATGAGTGAGCGACTGTTTCGATCAATACTGTTAAGTCAAATAATATAGCCACAAACTAAAATTCTAAAGGGTCCAGTGAACAAAGAAAACCTCATCAATAATGAACTTATACCAACATTTATTATACACAGTTTCGCCTTCAACGATTAACTACAACTATTATTCCCAATAGAGTAGAGTAATAGAGAACAGTGCATTCTCAGTAGCGGCGCTGGAAACTGAGATTAGGTCAAACATCTGAATGAAAAGTCACTCCCGTAGTTTTAGGGAAGTCCATGGTTTTACAAAAGACCATTTTTCGAGCAAAAATTTAAAGTGTTATTTTTAAGAAGGAAACATTCAAAGAAATAAAAACTGTATGACGTTGAAACGTTGAGTTAATGAACACGAATCATGCAACCGTTCTTAAACGTTACACCTGAGATGACTGAGACACCTAATAGTTTCATTCAATCATTAACTATGTAGCTTACTCGTAACGTGGGTGACATATTACGCTTAATTGTGGTATAATTGGAAGCTTAATGCAGGATAGTCTCAGTACTTGGAGCTGTATTATGACGTCATCAAGGTAAGAGCAGTAAATTAGCAATGCAATTAGTAAGCGCGCAACCCAGTTTCAACTTCATGTAGAGAAAACATTTGTGGTAATAACCATCACATCTTCACTTTATCTTGATTTATTACATGAATTTTAACACGTTATATATTCATATGTTACATGCACGTATAGAAACTTTTCTACAACAAAAGTCGACTAAACTAAATTATTGTATAAATTATATGTTACACATTTATGCATAATATTGTTTATTATATGTTGATGATATGTTTGATAACGTGCATTAATTAATATAGTAAATACGAGCACAGCACAAACCAAAAAAACACTCCGTGCAAAACTCCATCCAATGTATGGGAATAATATGTTGCATCGAAGACTGTGGGTAGACTAGATATGGAGAACATTAAAGTCCCTGAATAGGTTTAATTTTCCTATGTGAAAACCAAGTTTATAGACTGGATCAGTTGCTCGTTGTAAAGCCACAAAACGAGGTACTTCGGGCTTGAATTATAGAGCAAGAGAAAAGAAACATGCGATCATTGAATAAATAAGAGAAAATTCTCCTTCGCTTTTACTTAGATACATTCTTCAACAAATAACGGTTTCATTTAATAACATTTCGTTAAAGTCCTAATTGTAAAATACAATATTTATCATGTTTTTAATGAGATCCTTTGTTTGTATAAGAAAGGTACAGTCACGTGATAGTCGTCGGCATGCTGGAATCCTCTCTCTGGAAATCTTCGTGCAGAAATCAACCACTCGTCTTGATAATTTACCCTCAGTCGGTATATCATGCATATATTGTTGGTTATTCACACAAGACAATGGAATCTCGGAATTGGAATTACATTGATCTGATTCTTGAATGACGGAGATTGGATC
The DNA here is from genome assembly GCA_934045905.1 of Leuctra nigra. Taxonomy (NCBI): domain Eukaryota; kingdom Metazoa; phylum Arthropoda; class Insecta; order Plecoptera; family Leuctridae; genus Leuctra; species Leuctra nigra. The sequence continues at coordinate 40,445,123 of OW203762.1, forward strand.
GTCTGGGTAAGCAATAATCTTCTTGCTGTGACGTTTCGAAACACCAGGGACTGTTAAGCGTATTTAAAACTATTTCATTATCTTCTGTTCATTTGAAGTTAGATTAAATCTAGTTGTAATGATGAGAGACGAACACTTCACGAATTGTTTGGCTTTTTCGACGATGGAATGATTGTCGACGACAGAAAATAAAGCGAAGAGTCGACGTTCAAAATATGAAGTCTTGTCACTTATCAACTTAAGAAACTTTTTCATATTTTCTCTTTTATTTATTATTTAATGCACCTACTGGTCTTAGAGATCACTTTATCAGAAGCTTAGAAAACACTCAAGGATTTTCTGTCAAAGCTCATGAAAAATGTACAACCAGATTTACTGAAAGTATCTTGACACTCTTTTACATCAAAATGTACAACCAAATGTGATTCTTTGTACCAAATATCAATATATTGAATCGTGTGAAAACATTTTATTATTTGACAGGACGTTAATGTATTAAGATTTTTAGAAGATTTAAATATGTTGATTATTCATTACTTGATATAAATAAACTAACGTATTATTTAACAAATATATAAATAAAGACACGCTCATAGCTTGTGCAATGGAGAAATGTTTCATTTAATTTTAAAGACTTTTACTCATTCACATATTTTCATATTTACTGTCAATTAATAAGGACATCATTATTTTAAACTTCTTAGAACTCACAGATCGTTCCTTTGGGTTGCAAGATAGTTTCACAAGTTTGTGTAAACGGCCATTTGCTGTAGCAAATCGCATCTGAACGTGATGAGTGTGGAATGGAATACAACTTGTCACATGAAACTTGTGCATCGCATCCTCTACAAATGCAATTGATGACGTCACATAACATCATGGTGGTTGAAGTAAGTCTGACTGATCGCCAGGAAACAACGCGTCAACTACTAGGAAAGCGTTTTGGTTGGGCGCTTTAGGGGCGAGAGCGTTGATATATGCCACTATTTGATCTTCTGTGCTGCGTATTCACTGCGACATTAATTAACCGTCGTTTTAGTCAGAGCTATACGATATGAGTAATAAAACCACAGAGCTGTTGTAGAAATTGGATTATTGATCTGTAACATAGGGTGATATGATGGGAGTAATTGTGGTCAGGTAATTCATAATCACTTTTCACTCCAAAGGGAAAAAAATAACTAATGATTGTGAATGAAAAGTAAACATGTGATTGTTTCCATAATTATATTAGTACCATAGCTTGATATGTGATATTTAACCTTTTTCCACAAACTAGCGTTCAACATGATTTTTCCACACTACTATTTCCTGCTTTACTTACACTACCTCACTTGTGTCCCAATCAGAAACTTAACATTATTAATTCATTATGCATGTGAACATGAGACCCAAGCAGACTACATTAATTCCATTGCACTTAAATTCGACGTACTCGACTAAACGAGTACAAAAAGGAATACGTTGCAACGTTTTCATCATTTTCTCGGTTAATGTCAAAGCGAGCGTGGAATTTCTAACAGAATAAGATGTTACACTTGCACTCATGTATGCAACGCCACAAGTGCAACAAAGCCGGGAATATTAATGACGCCGCCGCCGACGCCGACGACGAGGACGACGATGCTTACGACGGAGGTCCGTGTGGTTGGTTGTGATCACCGTTCACTCAGTCAACTACGCAAGAACTATTAATCAAGATGAAGTTCCGCGAGCAATTAATCAACGAACAAAAGCTTTATAACTGCGAGGTCACTGCGTTCTACAGTCAGACATAATACTTCACAGAAATCGCGAACTAATTTGATGAATGAGAAGAGAGGAATCTGAGTGAAAAATTACTTTCATTACTGTCAGAGTATTTCGGGAGAGTAATATGTCAGAGTGATTATTTACTTTTCGTTTGTTATCTCAATTCAATGTCTGTGTCAAATGATTATGCCACCTTCATCAAGTATTTTTGCAAACATGGCACACTTTTAAATTCAACGTATCCCCATTTGGGACACCATTCGATACATACTATAATCCGCAGTTTTAATTACAAAGGGGTAGTAACGATGATTTACAGCATGAATTGTTGTTTTTTAAGTTGGAATACAAACAAAACAACATATAGGATGGAATGAAATTACGAATCTTGCCATTGATTTAAACGGGCAACGGGCACCATTGCCCTCGTGGCAGTATTTTCGAGACCATTTTGAACAAAAAATATGTTTCATTTGAACTCTGACATATGTAGGTAATGAAGTAAATAATCATAGGCGGCAATGTCATCTTTAATGCTATCACCATTCAGCTAATTGTGTGGATACATATTTTTCAGTTTGCAGTTGACATTCATATCGTTTTTTCATCAAATGTAATGCAATATTTATGTAGTCCTTCGTAATCGGATGAAATGATTGATAATTTGTAATAAACAAATCTGTCTCTCGACGTCGAAAGTTTACCGTCAAGCTCGACAGCAGTGAAATATGTTTTATTGCTTCCATCACCACCAGACAATTGGGTCACATCGGGATAAGTGATTTTTGTCCTGATTTACATTTGAGTTTATACGATTTCCATTCGATAGTCGACAGGATTCGTCCGATATTCTGTTAAATTGGTTTTACCTCACGGAGACCAATAGTCTGTAGTGGTGCAATTCCAATTTTACAAACGAACGAAAGCTCCGGAAATGTAAAATATATTATATTGTGAGAAACACAATCCTCTCTACTCTGTCGCATGGATATATCCCCGCACTCTGTGTACGTAAATCCCAGACCTAATCCCCACATCAGCTGTTCATTATAATAAGAGGGATTATTGATGTACTAACTCCATCGTCCCCACACACAAGAATATAATACCACAATTTCAACGAGCACAATGATTGGAAGCGATGCCAAAGTTTACCAGAGTGGATCTATAAATCTTTATTAATATAGCATTAGGCTCAAATTAAGAATGCATAGTACGTAATCCGTTGAATTTAAAAATCGTGGATTATACCTATACTTTATATCCACTCAATATAAACTCATCATGTTAATAAAGCACTGAATTTTTATTTGTAAATTACAAAATGATAACGAATTTATATTTCCACATCGATGCAAGCGGGATATATAAAAATGTCATAACCTATGCAATAAAAGAAGTGTTCAAGTGTAAATTAGTAAGCTTGTTTCAGAACTAATTTGAATAAAATGAATAGTAAATCTGATCGTGCATCCAATGACAAATCAACGAGCAATATTCTGACTTCATGTTTACTTGGGGACACTTCGTCTTCTTTATTAGACACGTACCAGGGAAATGGCACAGAACAAAAAACACGAACTTCTATTAAATGTTATTTGAACAAGATCTTAGAAAGGTTTAATAAGGTTTGCGATCTCTTAATGCAAAGAGAAAATGTGCGGAAGTACTTTATTACGCGACTTTACTTTATATATATTCTAATGCAAATCACACGGTGACCTCTGAGATGACAGCGTCTCCGGGGTCGGCGCCGCGACGCTCGACGCTCAGCAGTCACGTGACAAGACGTTGTCATGCCAATAAAGATGAAATGTCCTTCAAAACTTTATTCATTTTTTTGAGAAATGAAAATAAAAGTGTATTGCCTGAAAAGATGCACACAATTTTTCTGTCTCATTTTTATTTATTTCCTAAAAACAGAGTACGACGTTGCAGCGACACGTTATTAAGTTTGTCTCTAATTGACAAATATTTCCCGTCTGTGTCACCATCCATTCTTTGTTATATTTCTCCGCACGGTTAGAGGTGTGTTTATTGAGTTGTGATTTACGTATTGTGTACGTCTTCCAACAGCAACTTTGCAAGAACGAAAGTTTTAACGGCATATTGTGAAGTCCCTAATTAACAGCCATTTTCTTCCTGTGTGTCGCGAGGTTTCAATTTAGAATTGTCGATTGAATCGATTAAACATTTACGAGTACCTACTTCTGGTTGAAACGTCGACAAATTGAGTTTTATGAACTCTGTTAAGTCTGCGATTGGGTCGTCTTAACTGTGACTCTTTCACTGTTATATGGAACTGCTTCGTCGATTTCACACCTGTCAGACAATAAACTCTGTCCACGATAAGTGTTCTTAAATTATTGACTCTGTTGTCAGAGTGTCACTTAGGTATATGGAACCTTTATTTGATTACTAAATAATAAAAGAGACAAGTGACAAATACACTTTTCTTTCTATGTCACTCAATATATTATTTATATGAGTGTTCTTGATTTTATTGTATGACACTCAGGTGCAAAAGTAAATACGCCTTCTTCATATTTTATTCCGATTTTTTTATAACTCCTATCTTCAAGGTGAATGTTCTGTTTCAAACTCCCCGCATTTCTCTCTCATAAACTTTCTTCGAAATCCAGGAAGGACAAAGCTTTTGGACGACGGCATCACCGCTACAAATAGGATGGTCTTCTAAGAGACCAACGTCGAGAGTCTCAAACGTGTTTTTATCCAGAATTCGACAGATGCACGCCGCAGCCGGACACCGGACACCGGAAGATGTTTGTTATCTTCCTAACACCGCACTAAGAGTCATGGGGAGGAAGTGGGGGGGGGGGGGGGGGGGGGGAGCGTCGCGACGTCGTCAGAGCAAACGACGCCATAAGGATTGAGTGAAGTATGGACACTCATACGTTGAGATTATATCTCCTTGAGAAAGCATTACATCTCAAGTCTCGAGAACAAGGCAAACTTCGTCCTTCCACTTTCAAGACGCCAACTCTCTAAAAGTCTCTTTCCTTCTTGTTACATTCAAATAGAATTTCCTTAATTACTCGAGGATTTTAGAGTCGCTAGAGTTAATTAGTTGCAAACACTCTTTTCCTGAACGTTTGATGTGATTACGTGTAACTTAAAATCAGTGATAAATCGAATTAACGTCAAGAGCGTTTTAATTACACCTGAAGTATGCTCTCCACTTGTCGCATTTTGCTAACAAAAATATCTGGAACGCGGATCAAGTTATTAATAACGTAGAAAAAAGAGCTCGAATGAGTTTGAAGGTGCGACAAAAGAGACTCTCTTCGTAAACATTATAATCGGTATTCTAAAATAGCAATTAGACAATCTGAAATTAGAAGAATTGGTGTTAAAATTATTGTTTACCATTTCAGTTGTCATACTAAAACTTTGTACCCACTAAGAACTTGTTTAATGGAATGTAGTATGGCTATAGAGAATCTATGGACGATCTCGCCAATATCTTCGTCTGTATTGAATATTGTCTTATTCCCCATAGCTCCATCCTACCCGTCCGTCTCCGTCTCTCTTTACACAAAAGTAAGATCTCACGGCGCTGGATCCTTCTTCTCGACACCCTTCTGAATGCATGTTGAATCACTAGGATCGAAGCCCTATTCAGAATAAATCCTTCAAGTAAAATCTTACAATCATCTTCAGTAAACGTTCGTAGTATGGATATATTTCTGAGGCGAACCAGTATTCAAATAGATGATTGTATGTGTTTTGACGTTGTGCCTCCAGCTCAAATCTGTCTTCCATTCGACCAAGTGTCCACAACGAGTGTTTCTCATCAAGCAAGACGGCTATTGTAAAAACGTGGAGTTATAAGCTGTAAAACAATCGCCAACAACAACCTTCCACGAAATATCAGTTGGCTATGGTAAAATCTATCTAGTATCTCAGTACTACCCCAAGAGGTTATGGATTGTTTCATTTGAATTGTTTGCCAATATCTACATTATTATTATTATTAATTGATTGATACAACTTTGACTAATACTACTATACATGTTTCAATTATTATATTAAAACATACAGGCAGAGATAAATAAATGTCTCATTATAAGCCTTTGCTTATAGTTAGACGAACCCAGCAAGGTGTACTTCTGCTCGGTTAAATAATTACACATCTGTATTCGAGGTGCTTCATTAAAACTGTTTGCTAAATATGATTCTTGAACTTAGCATAATTGCGACAAACACCGGTAGCGTTTATTTGTATTATTATAATTTTCGTTATTTCTATCCACATCTGTCTTGGGTTAGAGATTTTCTTGTATCCTATTATTCTATGCAAACTATATTTTAACATTAAGTATAATACATTTTCTTGGTATTGCTGTCAATGACGGCAAGAAGAAATAAAGGCATAGGCGGGTAGCAAGTCAGATGCATGTATCTTGCACATGTTCCAGGAAAATTCAAAACATCATTCCACTCTGGCAAATCTGTGCTTGTTCCTCCAAGCGTTATAAAAGGAATGGTGTTATTTTAAAGACGTAGGATGAACATGGATTAAATGCTCACACAATCCAGCGTGAAAAAAAGATTCTCACAACGGCGTTTACCACAGGTTGCTTTGAGCCGACACAAAGCTTAACAAACTCGAATTACTAACTTAATTAGAATTAGGCACACTGGCCAAACCCCGGAGGCACCTCAAAAACATGCCCAACATTCTGTTCATAATGCAACAAGTAGTGTACAACTCCACTCTAAGCCAAAACATGTCAAAACTCGGCGGGAAGTACATAATTATCACACGGTGATATGACAGCTTAAAATTTAGTCTCAATTCGAGCAACCAATCTATAAGTTCTTGGTTCGTATCCTATTAATACCCTCGCTATTAATCACTGTCATCGTGTAGAGAGTATATTCAGCGATGCGCCGTGATAAATATCAAATTACCTCACAAATCGAACCCCAAAACTTCTATTTTTGCTGCTCATGCGGAATATCTCTGGATACGAACCTCTTTGCTCGATTTCCTGTTCGTTCGACATGACCACGTGATGTGCTCATAGAACATGCCAAAGCCATATCATTACCTCGAAAATGGCTCAGAGTTGATATCGGAATCTTCACGTTCGATCAAAATAAGAATAAAATCGAGAGAGAAACAAAGATCTTGTTATCACGAATGGGAGGAAACCGGAAAGGTGTCGGCATTCTTTAAAGTGTTCTGAAAGAGGTTAATAGCTACGGTTAACGGACGACATGCTGACTAACTCTGGTTGAAAGATAATGCTTGTAATTACACCTCAAGTACTCGATCCATCAAACTGTACAGAAAACCTACCAAGTGTTCAGTTTATAGCCGAATAAAAAAGAGTTTTACGTTTTAGTAAGAACGATCAGGATATAAAGTTTTCAAAATTGCATACTATTACAAAATTCGTTCAAGATATGATACATTTCAACTCCATTTTGCTTCATATACAACTAACTGAAAATATAACGTGGTAACTGCGTAAAGAATTTCACGTCCGGGCTTAAAACTAGTAGCGATTAGTCGTATAACTTATAATATTGCCAAGATTAATATTACTCAGAAATGGCTAAGACTGGGCAGGACCAACTATAGTTACATTTACCTTGTATTATAACTCAATTATAAGATGAATCCTGGCTGAATCTTTGTCTGTGGCAGCTCTATGACAATAAGCTATGACAATAGAATTGCCTTACATTTACTCAGTAGATTCTACTAGGTTTCAAGCAAGTACGGGGATGGTCCTTAAAAATTCCAATATCCTAGTACTCGTTTCTTAACTGAACGAGTGACAGATTTTGACGTTATCACGTAAGCATTCATTAATGTTTAGAAGCCATTCTATAATGGAAAAAAAATATTGAAACTAAAAAATTCAGTGTTGTGGGCGTTTTTGTCGCTGTGTTGCAACCCCCTAAGTTTCATAACACGCCTACAAAGAGCTCCATGGAAACGTTGGGGTTGTTAATAATATGAGCTATAAATATCGGTTTCCATAGAAAAAAGAAGTTTGAATAATGGAACAGAAGGTGATTTGACTACAAAACCACGTCAAAAACTGCACAAAACATGGACGAGGGCATAGAGAATATTTCTAAATATAAAAGTGAACTTTTTCTTCGGATATTCGCGAGAAAAAGTTTTCACAGACTTGAAGAAGATATATGAGACACTGAGAAGGAAAAGCGCGACACGGAACTAAGTACTAAAAGTTATGAAGAGAAGGAAGAGAAGTACGGAGTCAGTACATCCATCCATCCATCTATCAATGTTACACAATTCTAGATTTTATGTTCCAACACATGTAGGACAGAAACGACAGTTTAAGAAGTGACTTCGATGAGGTGATTTCTAAAAATAAAAGTAAAAATGAAAGCTCTTCGATGCTGTGTGTAAAAGTGCTGGGTTGCTCCACCCTTTTAGTTTTAGGAATTTTAACAGTCAATGTTTTAACGGTATGTTGGTGAAAATATGCGTGCCCTGCGACTTGACTGACGTTGAGCTACCGCTCACTATATTTTTATAAAACAATTTTGTATGTTTTAGAACTATAAATCATACCACCAAAATAATTGGTTTAAATCATTAGGTTTCTTTTTCTTCTTATTATTAGCTCATTTCATTACTTCCTCCTTGAAACTAGTTTCAGCTTGAGATATTAAACGTGCATATTACTTGCTTGCTAAGATGTAAGTGAGACAAAGCGCTGATAAAACAACGATATAGCGACCATAATTGAATTAGAACGTAACGTGTGTCTCATTGTTAATTGCATTACAGTAACATTAGGTCTGCCTCCAGATACGGAATTGTGGTAAAAGCCTTCTGGTGAGTAAACAACAATATGACTTACTGTGTCACTAAGAATGAAATTAATTTACCAACATAACTATAGAGAGTTAGATGGGTAACTAAGTGCATCGAGCGAATCAGGTAGAAGCACGGATGTTCCACTCACATTTATATTTCTGAGTTCTAACTAAAACATATTAAAGATTTTTAAAGCTAGCTTCTGAAGTTCAATGTAGTGAACTTTAATGAATATTTTTCCGTATGAAGCTGTATAATAATCAGTTCTCTTTCGGTATCTGAAATGTTCCGGGAAATGTACTAGATAATTGGGAAGAAGTTGAGTTCAATGGTTTGGGAAGCTACTTTAAGTTAAGGACCTGCACCTTTGGCGTTCACTGCATCGACTCTGAAAAGTAACGAAAAATTCTAGTCAGAAGGGTGACCGTTGGGATAAAACTTGGGTCTTCGTGTGAGAATTGAATACATTATTCTGACATCCTGTCAAGTGTCTACTTGATGACGAACTGGGAACGCATCCCGCAATACATTTATGTATTGCGGGATGCGTTCAGGGAAGACAGAGCACCACAACCGAAATTCTGATACACTTATTTCGGATTGACTTCCAGATTAGTTTTATTTTAGAACTAAGTATTTATGTACGCCTTTTCAAAAATACTGGTTAATTTTAACAGGTCTCCCAATATAGGAAATAGAGGACTACTAAAGCGATTCGTTTTCAAATTAAATTTAAGCTATTACCAAGTCTTTTAACTTTCTATTTGGAGAGTCATCAAATCAGATAGTGAGGACATCTCGAAAAATATTAAATTGTTTCGTGTCCGAAGTAAATAGAATCTATTCGTCGAGATATATGCCAGGCACGTGAATTCTATAATAGTAAATTGCTAGATCCAATTCAATTTTAAATTCCTATTTATATTCTACAAAAGAACGAGAATACCACTTAGGAATGAATTGCATTTACACGCAATTTCACTTGCAAGACAATTTCTGGATATCTGGAAAACTCAACAAATGGCATGAATACACCTATAGCTCGTAAATAAATCTCTGAAAGATCTGACGACAGATAGATTTACTGCAAGGAATACCGGAAATGGATTACTCCATTACCTCAACTTTTATTCTTCTTCATGTCTGATGTATTTCAATTCTAATCAATCAACCAGGAAATTGACAATGTCTCAACGAGCAAATAAAACTCAAGAGCTTCCTAGCATCGTAATGTGACTCTTTCCGCTCCCATCGCTGTTTTGAGTCTTTTTATTTGTTTCTTCACTTTTGATCAGAGCGACCCAAAATTGTCGAATTTCTGATACGAATTGTGAATTGTCAATCAAATGTTAGGCGTGTTAGAAATTTGCATGAATGGAGGTTAGGACTATGTGGAGTTGTTGTATCATCAACTGACACCAGAGATCTTATAATCGTGTATCAATAAAGTACAAAATTTACACCGTCGTTGTTTTAATTAATGAATATGGATATTCTAGAATATTTCATGATTTTCTTAAATAAATACTCTTGAGGTCAAGGATTTGGTTAAGGGTGTAGCCCCAGTCAAACCTTGAAAAAACAACGCCTGGTTCAATATTTTATTCCTTCACACCTTTCATCTTGATTGGGTTTAAATTTTTACCAATAATTCATCCAATCTTGTCCTCCAGAAAACATTTTTTTTAAATTTTAATTAATATTTGTAATTATTAATTTTTAGCACATAGCTTGTGTTTATACACCATAAAAAGTGAACTATTCTCATAATCAACTAGAAATTTATAGTTATAGTCAGCAACATACTACTTAGTAATATAATGAACTAAAGAAAACAATTTTGTCTGAAAGATTATAATTTTACAGATTTTGTAGTTGCACTTGTGAAAAAAGCTGAAATTATGTCAATTTTAAGACATTTTTATATTTTTAATGACAACAAACAGTTAAACACTCTGTGAAAATTTCAGACAAATCTGTCCAATAGTTGTTGAGATATCTTGTATATAATATTTGAAACATTGATCCAAGAAAAGAGCGATTGAATATTGATTGAAGGAGAGATTGAAAGATAACACTTAATCTTAAAAAATTATAACAAGTAAACTAAATGAAATATTTGAATAAACTCTTCACGTTATTACAAAAAACACAATAAATAACTTACGTGGCTTGGCATTGGTGATGGTTTGTTTCGATGAAAGTGCTGATGGCCCTGATAAGGCCGTTCGCGACGTTTCGTGGCTGGCGAATGTTGCCGCCAGAAGATGAAAGTAGTAACACCTTCGAAACGTCGCGAACGGCCTTATCAGGGCCACCAGCACTTTCATCGGAACAAACCGTCACCACTGCCATGCAATCACTTGTTGGTTCCGAAAACGTCCACGACATCATAAATAACTTAAATATATATATTTTTTTAAATGACTGGGGAGCGATCGCGCCACTTGTTCACATTGTCAAGATTTAAATTCAACCGCTGATGAAAATATTATATTAAATTATCTGCGAATTTCATTAACTATTCACGATATATTCAATCTTAAGCCCGCTCTTCCTATTGCATTTATTTATGATATCTAGATAGTATCTGAAATTAAATGTCTTAGGTATGCCAACAGATATTTCCTCTTTGGTTAATTCAACAGCAAAATATCAAGAACTGATACCTGAGCACGAAAACGTAAGTTCAAATAATTGATAAGTACAAAGATATCGCTCTGATACGGACCACTGTGTGGGGTTTCAATGGCAGTGTCTTGAGTTCGCTTCAGACGGCGGGTCAATTAAGTTCCTAATCAGGATTTCACTTCCAAAGTGTAGGACCAGGAGTGGGGGTAATTGAATTATTCATTTTAGGGTGTCGGTGTCGGAGGTTAAGTATGGATCCTCCCTCAAGGACAACTTTACACGATAGAGAAATGCCTTCAAAACATTAGTTGTCCATAGGTCGTTTTTTTATTTCTTTTTCTAGTGACCGAAGACCATTATTCGAAAAATAACTTCGTAGCTATAAATTACTAGCTCTGTTCAAAATAATGTGCTTATGAAGGAAGTACGAATAATTATTTTTAATATCCTACTTCTGCCACCATTTGTAAAATTTGTAAAATATTCAATTTTCCGAAATCTTGTCAAAATACCAGTGAATATAGTAAATATCGAAATATTTTTCATCGTCATGAAACAAATTCCGATTAATCTTGAGATCAATCTTCAGGTTTTAGACGTTGTTCTCGACACGAATGCTGACGTCTAGTGCTCGGTGGTGATTCGTGTTGGCGTTGTGACGAATGCAAGTGATCTGACCACCAATGATGGAATACTTAGAATCGTGATTGCTGATGGCTGGCGTCAATCTCGCAGCCACAACTCGGGTACACAGTCAGGCGGGAGTAAATGGTACCTACCTCAAGTCACAGTTAACGACGTCAATCAATAATGGAAGACTTTGTATTTCACCAACAATCTTCACAGAGACATATTTCCTTTCTACAATGGATCGAAACCATTTGTGGTTCAGGACGAGAGGCTTTATGAAGGTCTGAGTCTTCAGGACGAGAAGACATCGCTCTGGAATTACTTACGAGCTCGAGGGAGTCTCTGCTTAGTCTGGGGAAGGGGGGGGGGGGGGGGGGGGGGGTGTCTCGACTAGGGCACAAGCTAGCAGAAAACCGATTGCTCTAGAGATCGACCCTTCCCCAACCCCTCGCTCCATCCCCCGGAAAACCTCATTACAGTCGTCTTATTTATCGGCCCCGGGTTCGACTCTCACTCGACTCTTTTCTGGTCGTCTGATCGGCTTCCTTGACTTTGAGAGGAGGGGTTTATTGACCACACTGCAAGTTGACCGAGCGTTAGACTCACATTTCATCTCCAAGTCTCATATGACTCGACGTGTTCGACTGAGTGAGAGAAACGAAACATGGGCGACGACAACAACATTTCGCTCGCCATTACACTAAGCTGTTGCCGCGGTTCGTGCGGCGATCGGTTGCAGATGGAAGATCACGAAATACTTGATTGAGTTTGCGTTACTTTAACAATATGTCTTGGTGAGGATGCCACCTTCTCTGCTTGTAAGCCGCTGGCGAAGTAGCCGGCAAACCTGTAATCAAGAACCGGAGACTGATGCTTCCAGCCAAACTAAGCTAATTCCCAGTAATTGTTTCGAATCATCGTAAACACAAACAACCTCTTATCTCTTGAACTACGCAACCCTTCGGTGAACCCTCTTTAGGACTGTATTGTGCGTTCCAAGTTGGGCCAAAGTTTCCGCCTTATTTGCTTAACATGAGGACACAATCTGCAACAATAGTGATATATTGCATAAGCTATGTGCTCTTTAACCCCCCATGTGTTTGTACGTTGTACTCTATAGCTGGCTTAATCCTCACGCGTTGGGCAAAAGATCCTGAAACCAAAGAGACCACTTAAGCAGGAACGTCGGCAATAAACCTGGGGCTTACATTGTGTATCAAGCGCCTCGACGGGGGCGCTAAATGCTGGCGTCGTCTCCCATGCATGCAATCTGGCCCTGGTTTTTGGTCACGCAGGGTGAACAAGGTGAAGTGCCTGTAGAATAGAGAATTCGAACCAGCCCTGGGAATTGTCCTCGTGGGTCGAGGGTCGATGTAAATTAAAGCGAAAGTCGAAGGCAGTGACACGATCAAGATGATCGGCAATTAGCGAGTCATGCCTCATTAGGCGACGAGCATTGAAGTTCACGCAGCGGTTACGTAAATACTGTAGAGAGGCAACATTTTCAAACTTCATACACTTTTGTTAGTCAAATGGATTTTATTTTACCAAGAATGGCCAATTGATTATTCAGTCAACTGTATTATTTAATTGCTAGAGAAATTTGTTTGCCTATTTTGAATGTTTGAATTGATGGCATACAATCTTCTAATTGTGATGCAAACTGTCGTCTTTGTCTGCTTGCACTCTACATGATTAACTGTTCGGCCAATACACTGATTGCTGTGATCGTCGGCGTGGTAATAATAATCTTATAAGCACGTTAACCGTCATATGATTTCATTGCTTGAATTAAATAGAAGTTGAATCAGTTTGAAAATGATAAGAGTGTTTAAAATGGTACTGTGTGACAGCTAAGAATCTACCTGGAATGTAGTAATTTTAAGGCTATACGAGAAATACCACGTGACTTAAGGTATAAAACACGATATTGACCACTCTAATACACTTAAAAGAAAGATCGTGCATTTTTCTTATTTTGTGAGTCTATACAACTCACGCGACCATTTTCAACCCCAATATGTTCGTTCCGAAAATTTGTCGAAATATTACTGTTGCACTGCCACAGGGCCTACATCCTGTATTATCACTCTATGCCTACATTCTTGTATATGTGGGTTCGTTGTCTTCATTATGAATAGACGACGACAACGCGGAAGAGTAGTTTCTTTTTAAATAATCGTATCTTTACTTTTACTCTGACGTCAGTCTATCCACAAAATAAGTTACCTCGATGAAAAATACGGTACGCCAAAATTGTATTTAACAAACATTGTAATAAAAATACCAAAAAATCTCTCCCGCGTTCTATTTGTATACGTATCACGACCATTCGTACCAAGCTTCTGCTTTCTATATTCAACGGTTATTCAGTTATTGCAGACGCTGTGGATCTTCCCGGATTTTTTTTTATTTCAAGAGGTAATGTCGCTTTATATCGCTTCTTACTAAGATCTTCGAACAATAACCTGAAACTAAAATATCACATCTTCCCTTGAGCCATCTTAAAGGGGAATGATTGAATTATACTTTTTTATTATTCTGAAACATAATCTTAATCAATTCAAATTTATTTACAAGGTTTGAAACATGCATAAAAATTAATTATAACGATTTCTTGACATCCAAAATCTCATTTTCTGCCAAAAGTCGGGTGGGATTGGTAAAGATATGTTGATCAGCCCATTAGTTAATCACACGATGATTTCAGATCAATAATGTCAACGAGTTTGATGACCTGCCGGAGTCCAATTAAACGTCACTGACAGAGAGGAAGTGGTTCATCTCTGACATCTCAAGTGGGCAATAAGAATGCGTCTTGTGCATGTGCAATGCTTGACCTGTTGAACTATGATGTATGAGCGACTTCTTTATGCAGAACTTGACTTGATGAAATCCAGGTCATCTGTCTACATTTGTTCGCTCTCCACAATGAACACATGATATATGTCTGGAATATAATAAGTCAACTTCATACATATTTCAGTGGGATAATTATTCAAAATCTAAATGTATAGAGGGATACTATAAGACAACTTTGTTCTAATTGTACGGATATAAAAAGTTAATAAGTATTTCCAAAAATAAAGTGACATAAGTTAGTTTTCAATTTTCTCATTTTGACATGAAGATACAAGTCAATTTTTTGAGAAATTAAACCTTAGAGACCTTGGATTGGTTTTTATGAGCTTTAAAAAATCGGTGTGTATTATCGGTGTGTGACTACTCGGTGTGTAGGAAATGTAAACTAAATTATTTAAAATAAATATTTAATTACTTTCTCTTTTCAGACGTGTTTATTTCGAATGTATAAACTATCCTTCAAATGTTGTCTTGGTAGAGCATTATTCTGTGAGTCTTAGGTCCTTATTGATTAAATCAATCACATTCTTCTATTCTGTATCGCTAGAGATGGTCGACGAAGTTAAGTAAAGATTGTCTTTGTTTACTTGAATTATCCTTCTACATGTTTGCTCAGCAGGACGGAGGATCAAACAAAACATAGACTGCAAGTCTCATGCATGAAATATTACAACTATTCTAAACTCTTTCCTACAACGTGTGAGAACGTGAATTGCGATTGGCTGAATATTTATCACCAATACGCGTCCTGCAATTTAATGTAACTGCATCCCTCTGGCATTGATCTGGTTTTACGCCAATGCTGAAACCATTTAGCCTAAGTGCTTCCACTCTTATGCGGTTGGAACATCTCTTGAGGCTCTTCTGCAAATAAACTCGATCACAATAAAGAGGTAGTTTCAATTTATATGAAATCATTGAATTGTGAATGTCATATATTGAAATTTTATCCAAAATACGAGCGAGTTTCAAATGAAACGTCAGACGGCTGCGAAATTCTACAATTTAACGTTCCGAAATTATTGGTAGAGTAGATTACAAATCTGTATATAAATAAATCCATTTATTGGTGGATACTATAATGGAACAAAAATGGAGAATTAATGGATCATCCACTCCATGATATGATTGAATCTTGGTATTGATCAAAGAAATAAATCTATATTTTACATATAAATCTAAAATAAAAAATAAAATATTTTTGCATTAGGCTCAGAACATACATAGCGATTTTTATATATATATCTTTATTCAGAGAAATAAAGTCTGCCTTATTAACAAAGGTTGTACAAACACAGAATAACTATCAATATAAAATACATGAAATTAATTATGAAGTTGTTTAAAATTAAATTGAAAAGGTTATACAGAAAAATTAATTTAACCATAATTGAAAAATACTATAACTATCAACTATACGGTATTATAACAATATTACTAGAAAAACGATTATTTTGTAGATCAGCGCTACTAAATAATTATATCGTACCTTACTGTAAAAGTACGACTGTGTATATCTTTTTAATTCTGTACTTCAGACGTAGAAGGCTCAATTTGAATAACAGATACTTGCGGTGGGATCAGAATCAAAAGTTCTGGCCTAATCCAATCTTATTTGTAATATAGATACGAGTTATATTTTAAGAGAATACTTCAATATAACTATTATTGTTGACTTTTAGCCAAAATTGCTATCGATAGAGTTTGACACATGATTCCAAAAGACATCGGCCATCGCCCGGCCGAATACGGCCTTCTTCCTCTGACGTATACAGAACTATACGCACTGCCACTTTTGACAGCTTCAAAGCAGCAAGGCACAACACATGGCAGATTGCAAGCAAATCAAATGAACATCCTCGCTAACCAATAATTTAGAATCGTTCGTTTACATAGACAGGAACTTGAGGTAATTGAATGACTGTTTTAAAACCAACATGTCATAACAAAGTGAATCAAAGTGAAGAAGTGAAGTGAAGAAGTTGTAATGAAAGATGAAAGAAAATAGCTTTCCGCCGAATGATATTCAGGTAATGGTTAATTTAAATTAAATTGGCAGTAGGTACTCATTTAAACATAGAACATATTTCAAAATTAAAACTTGTTGAACATAAGCTAAATGATATGCGTAATTGTCAATGCTGAACTCTAGTAAATAGAAAAGAAAATTGTTTCAGTACAAAATTGCAATATCATAATTTTGTAATCTGTAGGTATTCAGTTCTCCAAAACTGCCAGAAATATTCGGTCAACTCATCAACTATATCAACAAAAAGCAAAACAACAAACAAATTCATAATTCTCCGGTTCTTGTCAATCAAAGTCAGACCAGGAAGAAGAGGCAGAAGAAGTGGATGCTTTTCCTGAAAGTAATGTTGAAAGACGCATCGTTTAGAGGGACATATCGGAAGTATCCTGTAAGAAACACAGGAAGATGAACACAAAAACATGACGAATGACCGTAAAAACACGGAGCAAGAAAAAAGACAAATCATCTTCGCTGGTTGAGATGCTATTCAAATGAACCTCGCCCGATATCATCTTGCTTCAGGACATGAATGGGGATGAAATAGATGTTCGACTCCATCACATCATGAACCTATTCGAGCGGAGAATAAAGACTAGAAATATTGCATCGCAGGAAACGAACCAATATAAAAATGAAATTGAAACGATGGTTTATTGCAAACTTTATACTGTTGGGGTAACATTGAAGTTATTTTTGCAATATTTGATAAACTACCCGTGCTTAACTTGTGTATGCGGAAGCTGTTAGTGGATGATAGTAGATAATAAACATTTAACAATCAATAACGCATGATCGACCTAACATTAGAAGTTTATTGAAGTGGGAGTATTTCTTGGAAACTCATGTTGGCTGAGTGGACATCGAGATTTTTATAACTCAGAAAATGTTTGATTATCTCGGTGTTTTGAGAATAAATTGGTGTACTTACTTCTAAGGGTTTACGAGCAATCAATTTTTTTTCTTCGAATTCACAGAAACTTTGTAGGTAATATAAAGTTAAGGCCGACATCCACACTAGAGCAATATCATACGACTCCAGTCAAAAAAGAATTTCAGGAGAAAAACGTACCTTGAAAAGTAGATATTTTACGAGGCAGCTAGGCTTAGTTTCCACTTTTGATGGAGCTCACAAAAGTAGCGGAAAGTAATAAAATCTCAATGGTTAAGACACGACGAGTAGCGAATTGCACGTTGTTCACGACTTGAAGGTGGGAATAAATGTCGACGAGTGAAGAACTACACGTGATCGAATTCCAATCCGTGCACTCAGATTTCTGAATCCACCAGACTTCGCCGCAAAAATGAGACAAATAGTCCTGAAGGATTCAAGCCAATACATAAAATTTTTAAAAAAATGTTACAGCAAGAACGTTGCTTCAGACCTTAGAAATATTCTTTCAAAGTAG